>CAIGQQ010033541.1:9444209-9455483 GCA_903798035.1 Danio albolineatus
ATTATTATTATTATTATTATTATTATTATTATTATTATTATTATTATCATTATTATTTATTAGGGCAGTACACTGGGACCTTTCTTTAAAAAACTATAAAATCTATTTCTTCCTTCACATTCTGACAATATTTTGCACTCAGAACAGTCATAAAAATGACATTATTTGAAACACAATTTAAAATGAGAACACGTTAATTAACAGTACACATTGATTCGTCTATCACTTAAGTATCCCAATAATAGACTACAATTTATTTTTTATGTTTTGAATAAATAACGATTTGTCCTTATAATGTCCCATTCTTTTAGACTTTATTCAGAATGGTTTATATTGTATTTCACAGAACACATCATAAAGATGTCCTGCAACATTTGCCAAATATATAAATAATGCAGAAGCTAAATGCAAAACTACTTCATCATTATTTTTTCATTGTTTTCATAAAAAAAGGTTCCATAATTCTCATAAAATGTATTTATTAAATAATTTGTGATGATGTCTCATGAAAATAGTCATAATGATAACACTTTACATACTTACTTACTCCAAGGGCTGTTTATACCGAACATGATATTTAGCTGCACCATGTTGGTGTTTCTTAACATCTCATTTTCACAAGGTGGGTCCTGGTCCCCCAACTTGAAGGCGACAGCGCTACCCACTGCGCCACCGTGCTGCCCACGATAACACTTACAGTTGCTTAAAATGCCTAATATATAATTTTAATTTATATTGTATTTTTTTCTCTTTTGATTTTGTGTTGAAATATGACCATTTGGGCGACCCTTTACCTGATTGTTCACTCTCAGAAATAAAGGTACGTGAGCTGTCACCGGGGTGGTACCTTTTCAGAAGGTACACATTTGTACCTAAAGGGTCCATATTAATACCTCAAGGGTACATATACGTACCTGAAAAGTACAAAAGTGTTCCTCTTAAAATTTGTAGGTACTAATATATCCTTTTGAGGTACCAATATGAACCCTTTAAGTATACATGTGTACCTTTTGAAAAGGTACCACCCCAGTGACAGCTTGCGTACCTTTATTTCTAAGAACGTTGGATTCACCTGTAACATTTATGTACCCTTAAATTCAACAGCTGCTTAACAGAATTCATGCTTATAATAATGAAAAAAGTAATTGTTTAATTAAATTTTCTTTTGAAAATCAGCATATTTAAAAAGATCTTCACCCTCAGAAATAAAGGTAGAGGAGCTGTCACTGGGGCGGTACGTTTTCACAAGGTACACATTTGTATCTGAAGGGTCCATAATGGCACCTCAAAGATACATTTTAGGTACATTTGTACACTAATATGTACCTTTGAGGTACCACTGTGGACTCTTTGGGTACAAATATGTATCTTTTAAAAAAGTGCTGCCCCAGTGACAGCTCCTGTACCTTTATTTCTGAGAGTGTTCAATACATGCAAAAATAAATTGCTCTATACTGATGGAAAAGAGGGTGTTCCTCATTGTCCCGTCTTGATGATGTCATGATAGGCAGAGTCATGGCACAGATTTTACAATGCCGTTTTAAAGGTGGATGAGCTGGAATACAGCTGTGTCATTGAGCTTCACCTAGGGCTCTGCAGCAGATTTACTGTTATTATCTCTCATACGCAGGTTATAGTGATGATTAACAAAGACACAATATACAAAGTACTTTTTGTTATCTATGTATGTAAATATTTTAGGATGAAGTGGTTTGTCAGTCACAGCATGAGCCTGTATTGAAAGGGGGAAATGATTCAGTACATCAAAAATTCAGTATTTCACATCTGGAAAAGAGGAAGACTGTTATAAATATATAATAAGGTCCCATGTGAGCCAGTCAGAGGTGTTTGTCAAATTGTGAGAGAATATGTTAGAAGAAATGTAAAATAAAAACAAAGACGGTGTATTTTCATGGCTGTATGAGAGAGTTTTAAATGTGAAATAAGAAATAGGAGTTTGGGTTTCTGTGAGTCAGTTATGGAGAATGAAAACCGAATGGAGTGAAGGAAGAGAATTAAATTATTTGAGCAGCAATTATGTGAAGTGGTGTCTGTCATGACAACGATGTTTGTTGCTATGGTAGCTGCACCACTGGGACCACAATCAGCCCATCGCTGCACGGGACACCAGACTAGACAGTCATTACCATGGAGACGCACAGTTTTTATATTGAGTGACCTGTGACCAGTGTGACAAATGTTTGAACAATTTCTTTAATCGAACATTATTCATTGTGCTTACAAATTAATAAATAAAAAAGGATACGTTTTAAAGTATTTCACCAGTATAACATCAATTCTTAGGCACTGATGGATATAATAAATTCAATACAAAATGTACACTGCTTATATAATGTATTGGTAAAATGTTTACCAAGCATAAATGTAACACAAATAGGCATGGGCCGGTATAATTTTCTGATAAATGATAACCTTGGATAAAAATATCACGGTTGCACGGTATGACATTATTGTGTTTACTGCTCTAAAATATATTCTTTTTAAATGTCCGGGTAAAAAACGAAATCTTTTTCCCCTTTGAACACAATATAATTTTTTTTGAGAAACATTTAAAGTATTTTGGGGCAGTAAACATGTCAGGCTGAATAATTCAAGTGAATCATTGACTTCTGCTGTCTTCATTTGTTTCAAACACACTGATGTCTTTACAATTTACACCTAAAAAACAAAAAAAAAAAAAGTAAACAAAAATCTTACACAAACCTTAGGAACGGTATAGCAGAAAATTTTGTCGGTATTAAAACCTTGACTTTTCCAAACCGCGGTATATCTTGAAAACGGTTATCGTCCCATGCCTAGATACAAACTACAATATTGTTCCCTAACCCAAACTACAATATTGTGAAATAATGTAGAACAAACATTAAATGAATAGATTTATAAGTCATTATAGTCATCCTGTTGATTAGTGTTTCCGCATCATTCAGGGTCACTTCAGAAATCATGTGATGTGATTATTTTTATGCGCAAGAATTATTTTTATTATCAATGTTAAAAAAGGGCTGGCCTGCTTTATAATTTATTGTAAACTGTGATATATTTAAATTCAGAGAGTATGTACATTTTCTGTTTTTCATCAAGAACATTTTTTTTTCTCATCAAAGAATTCTGTTAAACCCTTTTATTTTTTATTATGATTATTTTTATAAGTTTAGGGCTAGGTTAGTTACATAAATATAATGAAAGGAATTTTAATTTAAAAAAAGCAATGATCATCAATCATTTTAGAAATGATGAAAGAACTAGATAATCAACATTTATAACTGATAATATCAGAGCTGCAAATCTGCAAATTCGAATGTTTTCTGTAGTATTGTGCACTCTCAGAAATAAAGGTAAGCGAGCTGTCACTTGGGTGATACCTTTTCAAAAGGCACACATGTGTACTTAAAGGGTCCATATTGGTACTTCAAAAGTATATTAGTACCTAAAAATTTTAAGATGTACGTTTTAGGTACTAATATGTACTCTTGAGGTATTAATATGGACCCAGGTACAAATGTGTACCTTATGAAAATGTACCACCCATATACCACAATTTCAACTTTGAATTACACATATTAATTAATCGTGAAAAATAGACAAATTGAATAATAGACAAATTAAAATGTTTCTGTTGTATGTATTTGATCAAATAAATGCAGTCCCAGAGAGCTGACTTTAAAAATATTAACAAACGTTTGTGTTTTTAATAATTTAACAAGTACATGATACCTGTCAGAGTTAGAAACATTCTTACCACACAATCACAAATGTTTTAGAATTGACATGGCAAATAATTAGAGACTAATGACTAAGAGACAAAGACAAAGAGACTAGTGTTAATCAGGCAAATCTTCCTGTGTACTAGACAATAATCAGTGGGGGGCTATACTTGAGGGTTTAAAAACAAGCTAATGCCCACATGCTCTGAGTTGTGCAGAAGACACTCACACCAACTCATCTAAGCAGTCATGTGGCAACATTATGGTCAGATGCACCTGAAAATAAAACGGTCTCAGTGTGATTATTGTGAAAAACACGTCATTATGTCAGACCGTGAAAACCAGTAAATTACAGGAATGGCAGGGCAGGCAGGCTTGACAGTTTTTGGCCTGAATAAGTGTGTGTTGTTTTGATGAGTCATAAGGGGCTCCTGCTGATCTGTCTCACTGAGAGCCTCGCTCTGTCTGAAGCTGCCATTTACACACTGGTACACACTGTCTGCCTGACACCGTCACAAATGGGTCAAATTAGGTAAAAGAAGGATGGTGAAGAATATGCAACTATACCAGGTTTAAAATAATTGTCATAAAGTAATATTTGAGCATTGCCATGTTATCCGCTACATTACATATTTTAAAGATGAGAATATATTTGTATTTAGTAATGGAAATACAACTGCTCATTTGCGCTGTAAAAACATTGAAAACATTATTTAAATGGTTTCCTTTTATTTTCTTGATTTTTTTGTACAAATTTGTGTTTGTAGGTAACATTTATATTGTTAAATGGGTTCAAAAAGAAAAGATGTTTTCATCCATCAAAACATAAACATGTAATATAGCTTAGTTATTTAAATGATTGTTTTATTTTTACTTTTTTTTGCATATACACTAAAAAAAGGTGCCAAATAGCACCAAAACTGGTTCTTTGGCTCGTAATGAGGGGGGAACCTTTTTTGGTGCTATACAGCACCTTAAAAAATAGGTGCTATATAGTACTTTTGTCAAATGGTGCTATATAGCACCTATATTTTAAAGTGCTCTTAATGTTACTTTACCCTTTCTGCAAATAAAGCCGACATAAGAGTTATGAGAATTAGCTATAAGAACAAGTGCTTACCAGTAGTAGTGGTGCTAAATAGCACTTTAAACCCCAAAGAACCACTGAAAAACCTTTATGGTGCTTTAAAGGTTCTTTACACAGTAAAAGTGCTATATAGCACCTTAACCACCTAAAAAAACTACTGAAGAACCTTTATGGTGCTTTAAAGGTTCTTTACACAGTAAAAGTGCTAAATAGCACCTCAACCACCGTAAAGAACTACCGAAGAACCACTCAAGAACCTTTTTTTAAGAGTGTATATGGTTGTCATATTTATAAAAAAGAAAATATGTTATTAAAAATTATTTAAATGATTTATTTATTGGTTACATAATGGTTGACATATATTTTATCATGGACAAAATGTTATTTAGCTTAATAATTGACTATTGGGAATAAACCAATTTGATGAGATATTAAAATACTCTTAGTAAGATCATAGTGCAGCCACAAAATATAATTACCTGTACATGTTTTATACTTTTCTGCCATGACTTAAATCCCTGTATTTGGCAGTAAACTTGTAATAGTCCTAAATGTGATGATGTTTAGTATGATCGCTTATTCTTTTAAACGCTTTAATAAATGCAGATCATAATAAGAGTTTTGTTTAATTTTTTGGTGCAGTGTTTTTCATTTCATTTCATTTTTACATAAATAATACATATTAAAAGCATCATAAAGTCCAGAAAAAAAATAGTTTCTTGGTAATTTTTGAAGGTTTGGGGATTTTCTCATCCCAAATCTAGACCTGACTATACACTAAATTGAACCCGTCGCTAGTTTTTTTGGGTCTCTCAAAGTTAATTTGAGGTTAATTTCATTTCAATGTTGTGCTTCCCTCTAGTGCCCTAACGAGGTATCACACAATTTATATGTTTCTTTTATTGTCCTGCTGGTGTTTCTTCACAGAATCTACAGAATTAAAAAGTCTAGACCTTAAGCATATTCTTTAAATAATGACGTTCAAAACAAGCTCAGTACAGTGTTTTTGGTAATTTCTGATCCTATATGTTCTACGTTTTAAATACAAGTTTCTAATCGCTGTACATTTAGATAATTCATATCACAGATTATTATGTATTGAGCACCCAACTATTGCCTGTAACTAAATATTTAAGACTAATATATATTTTCCATTCTTAAAACTTACACTACAACTCTCGTGCATAGTTTTATCAAGGCTCCACTAGGTGTCGCAATCACACTGTTTCACACATTCTCAACTTTCTACAGTCTATGATTCAAACTGATTAGGGGGAAAACAATAGTAGTAATTTATAATGAACCGCCGTCAGACCAGACTACTGAAACAGGTGGTATGTGCCAGTAACAGTGGCTATAAGTGCATGTCTGAACAGCCTGTGTTTGTATAAAGCAGGAGTGCCGTGAGTCATGCTTTATGCAGTCAAAGTTTATTGCTTTTTTTTTTCAAAGAGCTGTTTACTAAGGATAAGGAACCACCTCTTCAGTTGGTATTTCAGATTTATGGAAGTGCACAAAGCACAAAACCACCAATGTTAAATGAGACATGAAGTATATCTTTTTATTAGCCAATCCTCATGGGCTTTCAAAATTATATCACTCTAGTGCATACTATTTGAACAATGGCCAGTGGTGGAAAGAGTAGCTACTGAAAAATCATACTCAAGTAAAAGTACCATTGCTTTCCCCAAAATGTAGTGCAAGCAGAGTAAAAGTATCTGTAGTAAATGTTACTCAAAGTATGAGTAAAAAGTATACATTTTAAAAGTACTCAAGAGTAGTGAGTAGTGAGTATTATGCTGTGAAAAGTTGATGCGTTTACAGAATGTTACGTTTACACATCCCTGCACAAACAACATGTAGTGTAATTAAGGATCTTCCTATTTTCGTTCGTTCCTTCCAACCTTCCTTCCATTATTTGTTTGTTCCCTCCTTCCTTCATTCATTCGTTTGTTCCCCCCTTCCTTCGTTCACTCGTTCGTTTGTTCATATTTCTGTTCCTTCCTACAATAGGTATTTCTGTTCATTCGTTTGTTCTTTCTTTCCTTCCTTCCTTCCTTCCTTCCTTCCTTCCTTCCTTCCTTCCTTCCTTCCTTCCTTCATTTGTTCACTCATTCTTTCTTTCATGATTTTGTTCCTTTCTTCATTAGGTCCTTTGTTCATTCGTTTGTTCGTTTGTTCCTTCTTTCCTTCCTTAGTTTGTTCAGTCCTTCCTTGAATTCTTCCTTCATTCGTTTGGTCCTTCCTTCTTTCCTTCCTTCATTTGTTCGCTCATTCTTTCTTTCATATTTTTGTTCCTTCCGTCATTAGGTCCTTTGTTCATTAATTCGTTCGTTTGTTCCTTCCTTCTTTCCTTCCTTAGTTTGTTCAGTCTTCCCTTGAATCATTACTTAATTTATTTGGTTCTTTGATCCTTTCTTCCATTCCTTGTTCGGTCCTTCCTTTTATTTATTTTATTCGGTACTTCTTTCCATTCTTTATTTGTTCCATTTAGTGATTGTTTAAGGCTGTTTAGTGATTTCAGTCATCATACATGCGATATCCATAATTTTCAGTGACATGCAGTTTAAAAAAGGCTCTGGGTCATTGCGTTTGGACATCTTCTTGGACATTTTAATTTATAAAGCGCCCGTGTCTTGAGGTTGTTCAGTATGATGCGATTTACTTTTTATGTGTGATTTAATTGGACAGGAATCACAGGACTGATCTTTCTACTTTAGACAATGACCATAGACAAGAAATAAATAAAGTAGTGACTGCAGGTTGAAGGAAAGTAGTGGAGTAAAAGTACCGATACTGCACTAAAAATATACTCAAGGGAAAGTAAAAGTACACATTTTTAAAACTACTCAGTAAATTACAATTCCTGAGAAAAACTACTCAATTACAGTAGTTTGAGTATTTGTAATTAGTTACTTTACACCACTGACAATGGCATATTCATTAATGTCCTTGATAATGCTCATTTATCATCACTCAATAGCCATATGTTAAAACACTGAAATATGATCTACAAATACATATCACAGTATACAAGAAAACACTTTAACCTCCAAACCACGGACACAGCATAAACCAGCAGCTGTGTGTCAAAACTGATCTTTTACAGCACATGCTGTTTTTTTAACAGTTTGGGGAAAAAAATAGTTGCCCTATATCTAAATTCACAGAATTCACTTTTGGCAAAAAAAAGTAGCCAGTTGACTTCATTCTAAAATGTCCTTACAATATACATTTTACTAACACATGAGGTTAAAGTTTAAGACAGTATGCAATTTTGTTTTTGTATTTTCCCTTTGCTTGCAACAGATGTTAATGAACATTCTTATTCCTGCTTCAAAATCAGATGACAATGTTTAGGGTGTAACCTCTGAAATGGGTGATCTCTATGATCATGGTAACACTTTAAAAAACTGTTCATTAGTTAATGTATTTGACATGTACATGATAAATACATTTACTAATGCATTATTAACATCCAAGTCCATGCTTGTTAACATTAGTTAACGCACAGTGAGTTAACGAACTAACAATAAACTACTGTAATTTCATTAACTAACGTTAACTAACATGAACAAATACTGTAGTAAATGTATTGTTTATTGTTTAGATTAGATTAGATTAGATTAAACTGTATTGTCATTACACATGTACAAGTACAAGGCAACGAAGTGCAGTTTGAAATGAAATGACGAAATGCAGTTTGTTCATGTTAGTAAATGCATTAATGAACAATAACTAACGAACCTTATTGTGAAGTGTGACCATGACCATTAAGCCATTTAATTTGATTGGATCTTAGTAAATCATATGCACATTTTCATGCAGTTTTAACGGAGTTACAGTACAGGCTTTTAAAAAGTCAAGCTGCAACAATGTCACTGTCCAAGTATACTAGACACAAACAAATTTGATGCTAAACAAAATCAAGATGATGAGTGATTGCTATCAAACCGCATGTTAAGCCTCATATCATAACCCTAAAAAAAACTACCATTTCCATCATGTTCAAAAATCAATATTCTGACAGAATCTTGACCAGATTCACCATCAAGTGAAAGTGACATGCATACATTTGACAGCATACAGTAATTGCTTTGCATTCAAGCATTTCAAATTTGGCTGATAGTATTGCTTATGTTTTATGCCTGTTGCGATAAGGAGTGAAGCATCATGTCATAATTGTGTATTAGATCTCACCACCTTGAGCAATGAATGTGAACTGGACATATTTGGTTATCATGTATTGTTGATGGCGACCTCGGATTAATAAAGGGGCTAAGCTGACAAGAAAATGAATGAATGAATATATTGTTGAGCAAGAAAATATATATAAATACCTTATCACATACCTCAGTAATTCATGACTGCATATTTAATATCCAAAAAGTATTAAAATCATACACTGTAAAATACTGGGTTCCACAAAATACCTACATGTTGTCCCAACACAAATCAATTAATTTAAAATGTATTTATTTTTACAAATGTAAGTGATTGACCATAAAACAATGAAGTCCCAGAAGTCTCAAGAATATTGTAACAGCTCACTTTAACTAACTACTTTAAACAATAAGTTTTTAGTGAATGTAATTAATTGTTCTTGTAATATTGTTTATAATGAATAGATTGAGGAATGCTAAGAAAATTGATTAAAAAAAGTGAATGAAGAGTAGTGAATGATGTCCTGAGGTATGTTTCAAGGCTAAAACATACATCCAGGACCTGTGTTCTAAATTGTTTTATTTATTGTCTGACTCAGACTGTCATTTGGTTGACTGAGAGATGTGTAAAAAGAAAAGCACAGCAGTCCATAGACCTAGGTTCTGTTCACTTTTAGCAGGTTTGTTTGTCAGTAAAATGAATTCTGGTGCAATTTCTCTGTTAGTACATTCTGGAAATGAAGATATTCTTAGCACATAATAATAGTTCTATTTAGAACTGTATCATCCTGAACAACCTGTTTACGCTGAAATGGGTCTATATATACAGTGTACAGTGCATGTTTGTCCATTTCTCAGTAAATATAGACAATGAATGTTTAGGACATATAAACAAAACAGTTTTGTTAAACCATTATATTCAATAAAAGAAGAGTTTGGTGGCCAAACATCCTTGGGGATATAAAGACAATACACTTAAATACAAATCCCAATTTTTACCAAGACTCAGGAGAAGAAAACTACAAGAGTGGTAAAGAATAAAAGAGTACAAGAATACTTTGAAAGTGCTAAATCAAGCCTGTCTGTAATTACTAACAGTTAAAGGCTGTCAGTTTATCTCAATTGGCCTGTTTCTGTGATGTCAAGTCTTCATCTCTAAATTATCCCTGTAATGAGCAAAAGCATCTCTGAAAAATTGAAAAGAGGGCATTCACAAAACACATCTCTGCAGAAAAAAAATGTGACATGAACGAAGGTCTAGAGACTAACTTTTGGATTAAGCTTCAGTTTATTGACGTTTTTTTTAAATGATGTGCATGGCATGAGATAAAAACCAAGCTCAACAGTCAAACACATCAGTCTAGCTCATGTTTACATATACTGTGTAGATGACAATGTAAAAGAGGCAGCATGTAATGAAATGTAACGTATTCTGTGCAATGGTCCTGAAATATTTTAAATAGAAACCCACTATATTAAACAACTCTGGTCATTTCCACTTCCACTAGGTGAAGTTGTGGTTTCTAGACAACTACAGACAGATGTTTTGTGGGTTTTATTTCTGCCACAATCTTAACAAAAGGGAAGTACAAATCCCTGAGGATTTTACAAGTAATTCCAGAGGAGGACTGGTGACAATAACAGATTAACTCCAGTATTTCAACATGAGCTCAGCAGATGCTTCATAACCGAATACTGTATTTAAGCATTATCTTTTAAAAGTGTTTTCAATATGCACTAAATTCAGTCTCTATTCAGTAATGACACTTGAATGGAGATAATGATGTAAGCATGTCTTTGACCAGCAAAAGAAGTTATGCAATTTTGTTTGCACAACGGGCAGTAGTCAAATTCTTAGTAATGCTGATATGGCTTATTGCTTCACTTGCATCATCTACAGAACTATGGGAACTGTTAATATTAATATTACTATTAATATTAATATTAATATTAATATTAATATTAATATTAAATAAAATACTAAATAAAATACTAAATAAAATACTAAATAAAATACTAAATTAAATAAAAAATTAAATAAAAAAACTAAAAAAATAAAATTAAATCAAATTAAATAATACATTCATTTAAAGCGTTTTTCAAGAAACTCAAGGTCACTGTACAACATATATACAATTCTACAATATATATATAAAAAACAATAAACCAACAGTATAAAATAGAAAACAAGGAAGCATGTTCCAAAATGGTTTATTTTAATGATCTTACATGCTAACATTTACAGAACTTTCAAGAAATGTTGAGAGCGTTCCTTAAAAGCTGGGTATATAAATAAATA
>CAIGQQ010033541.1:9495483-9520976 GCA_903798035.1 Danio albolineatus
GTGTGTGTGTGTGTGTGTGTGTGTGTGTGTGTGTGTGTGTGTGTGTGAGCGTAAGAGCAGGCATCGAGGAGCTGCAAACCTCATTAACATTCATGACTGTTTCAAATATGGTTAAACCTGATCCTTCGATTCTAGGGGTAATATTTGGTGTTATAAATATAAAGCCATTTCAGGGGAATATTTTACTTACCTAAGCCACAAACCTTCTTTGTAGATATCAGAGAACAATTAAACTGATCAAGTCAAATCAATTTATGTCAACTTTAATCTTGTTAATATCAGAATATCACTGTTCATGCAAACATGAAATGAAATGACTCATGAAATGTGATGCAAACATGTCCTTCCTGTCAATTTAAGCTCATCTAGTTGGAGTAAAAGACTTGCAATAGGGGAAGAAAAAATAAACCACAGTCAGAATCTTACTTGACCCAAAGAATGATAAAAAAATTGTGCAGCAGAAGTGCTACAGTCAAAATACTGGATACTGATATATATGCGAACTGTAAGATGCAATACTGTTCTTAGGATTTTGATGCTTTATAAAAACTATCAAAAAATTAACACACAAACTGCTAAAATTTGACAAAATAATCTATTTTAAAGTGATCTGCCTGTATCTATTTAAATATTGAGTTTATAAAATCTATAAACTGATAAGTTAAGCATATTGATGTGCTTGTAAACGTGCTCGCTAATAAAAAATAATAATAATTTGCACGCAAATTTGAGCATATGAGCACTGAGCAGCACACAGACATGAGACAGATGATAAGTGTAGTGTGCACACATAAACACTCCCTCACACACAAACAGACTAATGAGATTAGATTGCACGCGGACATGTCTGATCATCACAGCGGGGTCAGTTTGGAGTAAGTCCATTTAAATGCATTTAAACTCAAGCCAAGCTGTGTTTTCATTAGCAACAGAAAATGTCCCGGTACAGTATGTCTTGCTCTAGCAGTTCTCCGATCTACTTAAATGTGAGAGACAAACAATTACTAATTTATTTTATCAGTTCACTTCATGTACTGTTCTAACCAGTTCAATGATAAATCAGGAGGCCTGGTGAAATCTGTTGACTCCATAATTATAAAGGTCCAGTAGAGAGTCAACTGAGTAAATGATATCTGAAGATGTATGTATACATATTATGAAGTCATTAATGTTTATTGTTGGTGGTGGTGTTTATTTTTTCTCTCTTGAGGACAGCATTTATTTGACCAGAATTATATTGTATTATACGTAGATATAACAGTTATATTTACTAGTTGTCTATTTTCATGATATGTTTCTTGTATTTGGCCTTATAAATTGTTCTAGTGGGAATGAAGATTGCAAATGTGCTTGCAGAGTTTATTATTTATATGCACTAACACATCAAGAATGTATTGGTGTGTATGCCTTTAAGACATGTCTCCACAATTGCTTTTATATGGTTGTGTTCTACTTGGTTTCTGAATTCTACAATCAGTTTAGGTTGCACACTGAAACATGCTGAACGTCTCGGTCATGGACATTTTGTTTTCCTTTTGTTCAGTTTTCTCTCCATTTTTCAGCTGATTTGTCTGTGCACTAGTTTCAGTTCAGTTAATCGGTTTCCCTGTGTATTTAAGTCCTTGTGTCTCCTACATTGTTTGTCTGGTCTTATATTTAATTATATGGACCGTGTGCTGTTCCTTCCCTGTGATTATTGTCTTATTTCATCAATAGAATAGTGAACTCTCTGTCTCAGCTTCGACACACAAAACTAGGTTGTTGTTTTTTTTGAGACAAATAAGGAAAAACTTAATTGTTTGGTTAAAAAATTCAATGAAAAATTAAACACAACAGTTGGGTTTGACGTAGAATTGGATAGAAATACCGATTCGGTACCACTTTACATTAAGAAACCTTAACTAGTATGCACTTACACTCAAATTAATCATTCTTACAATGTACTTATTGTGTAAATCCATGTTCTTACGTCTTACTTATGATTGAATAAATACCAACGCTATCTCATGGCAAATTGTAACTTTTGATTTAGTGGCTAATTCGTATGAATTTGCACGATCTAATTCGTACAATTCAGTACGATTTGCTCATCACCCAATGACGGTTGTGTTTAGGGTTGGGGTTGGGTGCCACGCCTCCTTTTTTAAAATTGTACATTTTCGTACGACTGAACTCGTACAAATTCGCACGAATTAGCCAATAAACTGGCAAAACGTAAAATACTTACGTTTTCTCGTGAGATCAGGCTGTAAATACATGCATCTGACACTACCCGTATCCCACCTCACGAGAAGTAGAAGTGCTCTTCAATGCCTTATAAACACAGTAAGAACACTGTATTTATATTTAATGCAAGTACATACAGTAGTAGTTAAGGCCACTTAATATAAAGTGGGACCCAAAAGTCTCTCAAACGAAAAAAAAAAAAAACTTTAAATATGTACCTACTATGGATGTCAATGGCTGCTTACCAACACTCTTCAGAATAACTTGCATTGCGTTCAACAGAAGAAAGACATTCATAAAGGTTTACAACCACTTTAGTGTGCGTAAGTAGTGTGGAAATATTTGGGTGAACAATCCCTTTAAAGTATAGCCATTGGGGAAGAGGCTGATTTTATTTACTCAACCAAACCAATTTTAAATGATATGATATTTTGACATATGTTAAGTTTGAGCGCAGTATCTGTGCAATTAACATTCTTTCAGCAGATTGCTGAGTAAATAAGCGTTTCATCTTCTTTAATTATAAACCGTTCACCACTTTAGCTGAATATGCTCAGCTATGAGCCAAATGGATTTTCGACTCTTCTCTCTCCCTCTATCTCTTTCTCTCTCTTTCCCTCCCTCTTTCCCTCTCTCACTCTCTGGCAGAGATGGTGAGGGGATTTTTTTGTGAATTGACTTGGATGATGGAATGATGACAGACTGATGGCAGATTGAGGCTTGCCCTGTAAACACATGCCCTCCCCAGTTTCACAGAGCAGAACAAAGAGGGTTTCTATCAGGTCTTTAACCGCAGCAGCAAACTCAACCCGCCAAAGGGAGGAACCTAACTAAAGCTGTCACAATAAACCATGACTTTTTCAAAAACACAAACTCGATGGGATGCACCTGCATGAAGACACACTCAGCCTACAGCACGTTTATTGAAAGAAGCAAAGCAACAAGTGTTATTAATTGCACAGTTATTTATGCAGTTTTTGATGGGTCTGTAAATCAACCCATTTAATTAGATCAAGCTCAAAATGCAACTGTAAGAAAAAAAAAGAAATAAACAAATTTAATGGTGAGTTTTTCTATACTGAAAAAAAAATTCATTTACTCATTTATTTTCTTTTCGGCTTTAATTAATTAATCTGAGGTCGCCACAGTGGAATGAACCGCCAACTTATCCAGCATATGTTTTACGCAGCGAATGCCCTTCCAGCTGCAGCCCATCACTGGCAAACACCCATACACACTCTTTCACATACACTACGGTCAATTTAGCTTACCCAATTCACCTATACCAGTGGTTCTCAAACTGTGGTACATGTACCACTAGTGGTACACAAGCTTCCTTCTAGCGGTAATCTCTGAATAATTAAATTTAAAAAATGAGGACACTTTTAACCCTTTGACGCATACGATAACACAGATGTGATCAATAAATTGATTTTAATAGGCTAAATCTTTTATTTAAGTGGCGGACAATAATAAATATTCTTAATTAGAAGAATGAATCTGCCTCGTTTTTGAACTGTGCAGTGCTGTAGCTGCTTCACTAGGCCTACTATGCTACTGTACTTCAATACCGGTTGTTATGGTGGTACTTGGAGAGACAATTTTTTTCAGAGGTGGTACTTGGTGTAAAAAGCTTGAGAACCACTGACCTATACCACATGTCTTTGGACTGTGGGGGAAACCGGAGAACCCGGAGGAAACCCACATGAACACAGGGAGCACATGCAAACTCCACACAGTAATGTCTCTGTAATTTTACAGTAAGACATTGCTCAGTTTATGGATTTTGATTAAATCTCTGTGTGACAGCTTAGTTTTGATGGTTTTTCATTTAAATAACTGTTTAATTCCAAGATTTCTTTGTATAATTTAACTTTATTGTATATTTACACTCTTAAAGTGCTTTTTTTCGTTTGCATTGATGGTTCTAAAAGGAGCATTTAACATCCACATTGCGCAAAAGGTACTTTATGGTAGAAAAAACGATGCTAAGATGTTCCAAATGTTATACTTAGAAAAAAAATCTGTTTACTGAAAGACTTTCAGGCGCCACAGTGGCGTAGTGAGTAGCACGTTTGCCTCACAGCAAGAAGGTTGCTGGTTCGAGCCTCGGCTAGGTCAGTTGGCATTTCTGTGTGGAGTTTGCATGTTCTCCCTGTGGTTGCGTGGGTTTCCTCCGGGTGCTCCGGTTTCCCCCACAAGGTATAGGTGAATTGGGTAGGCTAAATTGTCCGTAGTGTATGAGTGTGAATGAGTGTGTATGGATGTTTCCCAGAGATGGGTTACAGCTGGAAGGGCATCCGCTGCGTAAAACAAATGCTGGATAAGATGGCGGTTCATTCCGCTGTGGCGACCCCAGATTAATAAAGGGACTAAGCCAAAAAGAAAATGAATGAATGAATGAAAGATTTTCATGGAGCAGAAATGGTTCTTCTGTATGTAATGTATTGGATTATTTTTGGTATCGGTTAACATTATCTGTTCACTTTTAAAATAAATTTAATCCATAAAATCTAAAATATTAATAACCCCGGCTGCCATCATATAGATAATTTATGAGATATGCATTCTTACTGTCTCTAGAGTCATATGATAAGTTTCTCCATTTCCTGCTTTTTAGACTTCATACTTGTGCTCTGAAAAGGCAGTGAAGTCATGCATGCTCCCTACATCCCAAGACACCGACAATAATATGTTTTTTTCTAAACTGGAATGACACTTCCAGTAATCTGAGATTCTATCTAAGCAGTTATTCATTATAAACGCACCCCAGGGTGAACATGCCATTAGTCTTGGCTTCTTTCCAAAAAGTGCCTGTTTTTATGAATGTGTGGTCATGCTTCATGAATATCTTTCTGATAACTTTCTGATAAAGAGTTGTGAAATAGGCTTTTCGTCTTTGTTTAATATGTTAGGGAGAGTCCATATGGAAGAAATAAGTCAGGTCCTTATTTACATAGCACTTATACATTTTTTTTTAAATCTCAGAGCAGTGTCATATTAAACAGGAAAGAAATAGAACAAAACGAGGCAAGTTGAGTCAGTTCAGTTCATTCATTATAAAAATAGGTCAAGAAAAGGTTCACTGCAAACAAATCAATGTTATCAGCGCTATAATCAATAATCAGAAATGGCAAGATAAGATTCAGTTTAGAATAACAAAAATGTTTTTAAAAGTCACATTTTTAAAGCTGGTCTGCCTAATCAATGCCAAAATGAGACAGACAATCAAATTAAAGTACTTCTTTGTATAATTTAACTTTATTGTATATTTACACTCTTAAAGTGCTTTTTTCGTTTGCATTGATGGTTCTAAAAGGAGCATTTAACATCCACATTGCGCAAAAGGTACTTTATGGTAGAAAAACGATCCTAAGATGTTCCAAATGTTATACTTAGAAAAAAAATCTGTTCACTGAAAGACTTTCAGGCGCCACGGTGGCATAGTGAGTAGCACGTTTGCCTCACAGCAAGAAGGTTGCTGGTTCGAGCCTCGGCTAGGTCAGTTGGCATTTCTGTGTGGAGTTTGCATGTTCTCCCCGTGGTTAAGTGGGTTTCCTCCGGGTGCTCCGGTTCTGAGATTTTTAAAAAAATTTTAAAGCTGGTCTGCCTGAGCCTTCTAACAGTACAAATCAATGCCAAAATGAGACAGACAATCAAATTAAAGTACTGAAGTAGCCAAAATTTTCTAACATGCGTTATAGGTGAGTTGGGTAGGTTAAATTGTCCGTAGTCTATGTGTGTGAATTAGGCATGGGTTGGTATAAGATTCTGACGGTATGATAACCGTTTCACAGTATCACGGTATTGTGATCACTGCTCTAAAATATATTATTTTTAAATGTCTGAGTAAAAAACTAAAACTGTTTCCCCTTTCAACACAATCTATTTTATTTTTTGAAAGATTTATAATATTTTGGAGGCTAAATGATGAAAATGAATCATTGAATTCTGCTGTCTTCATTAGTTTCAAAAACATAGATTTCTTTACAATTTAAAACAGCATCTTTGGATATTTTTTCTGCTAGAGATACTGTTGTCCTTAAAAACTAAACTAAAATGTAAATAAAAATCGTACACATACCTTAGGAACGGTATTACAGAAAATTTTGGCATTTTGAAAACCTTGACTTTTTCAAACCGAGGTATACCTTGAAAACGGTTCCCAAGCCTAGCATGAATGAGAGTGTATGGGTGTTTCCCAGTGACGGGTTGCAGCTGGAAGGGCATCCGCTGTATTAAACATATGCTGGATAAGTTGGCAGTTTATTCCTCTGTAGCGACCCCTGATTAATAAAGGGACTAAGCCACAAAAAAAAATGAATAAATGATTACGTGTCTATTCACCTTAGAACTGCAACCTTACCTGCATGCACTTTTTCTCTACGAAAAACTAGATCAAGTCTAAAAACATAGAAAAAGCAGTTAATAACATCCCAACTTTCAGTACTTCTAAAAACAAACTGAACCGATCAGTGTCACATCTTGAGCAACATCATCTCTCAGTCACTGAAAGGAGGAGATTCCAGTTAACATAACATGTTGGGGGATTGTGGTTTTTCCTCTGAAAACTGGAGGTGTCCAGAGAGACATCAATCATAATTCATGTTCTTGCATACAGAAATGATAGATGTCCACTCCCCAGAGCTGTCATTCTGTGTATGTGCATGTGTGTGTGTGTGTGTGTGTGTGTGTGTGTGTGTGTGTGTGTGGGCGGGTGGGTGTGCGTCTGTTAACAGTTGTTCACTTCCCCTTTCACACTTTCACCATATTTAAAGCAATGTTTACCAAAAAAAAACCAACCTCTGAATATAGACTGTAACTTGCAGAGGAAGCAGCCATGTCAGGTTTCAAGCAGTGTGAGAGCAAAACAGGATGTGATCTAAAGTGTTCCAGCGACGTGGCTCATATGACATTTATAAATTTTATAATATGATAATAATTATTCATTCATTCATTTTCTTTTCGGCTTAGTCCCTTTATTAATCCGGGGTCGCCACAGCGGAATGAACCGCCAACTTATCCAGCATTTGTTTTACGCAGCGGATGCCCTTCCAGCCACAAACCATCTCTGGGAAACACATCCATACACTCTCATTCACACTCATACACTACGGACAATTTAGCTTACCCAATTCACCTGTACCGCATGTCTTTGGACTGTGGGGGAAACCGGAGCACCCGGAGGAAACCCACGCAACCACGGGGAGAACATGCAAACTCCACACAGAAATGCCAACTGGCCCAGCCGGGGATCGAACCAGCGACCTTCTTGCTGTGAGGCGAACGTGCTACCCACTAGGCCACCGTGGCGCCATGATAATAATTACAATGATATAATTATTTCTCAGTGCTTTCGCTCTATCATCGGATGTTAAATATTGCATGTTCAGCTGTCGTTTATTGTGATCTGAAAGGTCTTTGCAGCGATAAACACGTCAACATAAGCATGATCTAGTTTAGCAGAATAATAGTGGTCTAAACAAAGCCGTTCCGACATTCACAAACAGACTGTAATCCAGCATGCAGACAGACACACACAACAAGCCTCACTTGTTTCCCAAGGTGCTTCCTTCCTCTTGGTTCCCTGACAAAACTGTTTATTTCTTCAGAATTTTGTTCACAAACCCCTCCCATCAGACAAAGTTCAATTGCAAATAGCAGCTATCAACATTTTGGCAGCTGTGAAATGTGTTGTGATCAGATATGATTTCAATGGGCTAGACATGGTATAGACCAGTGGTTCTCAAACTTTTTTCACCAAGTACCACCTCAGAAAAAAATTGTCTCTCCAAGTACCACTATAATGACCGGTATTGAAATACAGTAGCGTAGTAGGTCTAATTAAGCAGCGACAGCACTGCACAGTTAAAAAAAAGACAAATCAATTCCTTTTATTAAGAATATGTATTACTGTCAGCCACTTTACACATTATAAATAGTTTGAACATTAACTGTGCTTGCAGAGTAAAAAATAACTTTACCATTTAAATTAAAATGTGCTTTTAAAAGTGATTTAAAAATGACACTGTTCTTAAATAATAAAAAGAAAACTGCTGTACTTGTAAAGTATTAATGTATAGTAGCCTGTTCATCAAAACCTGCAAATGTTGCTTGGACCTGATGAATATAGGTTATATGTCATATACGTATATACATACATTTTTTATACCTTTTGAGATATATTTTGCATGTACATATAACATAACTTTGATATCTAAACGTTAACTTGTATTTTGATACGATTCGGAATTACATATTTAAATTAGAAATTAGATCTGGTTACTGCTGGTCATTTACAGTAGCCTGTGTGAGTCAGAAACGCGAGTGATTAATGCATAAATTCCATAGTCTGTTGATATTCTTGATTTTGATTGGCTGGAGGGTGTGCAACGCACAGGTAGTTCCAGTCAGTTTTGATCACAGTTCGAAATGAATGCGCTTCTCCCAAATGTTTATAGTTACTATAGCAACTCGCATGTGAAACTGATGAGAAATGTTACTGGCGGAAGGGGAGATCCGCAAAATTAGAAAAGTACTCATCTGACTGAGAATGTCTTATCTGTCCACCCATGATCGGACTGATGAAATCGTATAATAATATCAGCATGTATAAACAGCACTGACACATGCTCTCTATCTCTCCGTCTGCCTGCGCGTCGTGCATTAACACACGGCAAGCCGTTGATTATCCCTTACATACACATATACAGTGCTTGACCAATTCATACGTGCAGTATTCTCGAGTTAGTAACTGAAATCTCAACACTACAGGACTGGTCTGCTGAAGGGCTTCTCTAGTAGCGCGTGTGTATCTCCCTCCGCACAACCCTCCGCCAGCGAGCGCGCCTCTTTTTCTTCCTCCGCGCCAAGCAGACTGATTTTTTAACGTTTGATGACGCGATGCACTAAAGTAAACATTCTAAGCACTCCGGTGTACTCGTACGCTTCAGGGAACAGCCAATGCTCTCTGATCACGGTGTTATCGGACGCGTCAAAGGGTTTAAAAAGTGTGTTCATTTTATTATTTTATTATTCAGATATCCTTCCGCGTACCACTGGAAGAAGTCCCGCGTACCACTAGTGGTACGCGTACCACAGTTTGAGAACCACTGGTATAGACATAATACTAAGCTAATGTGCCAATGGTTGACTAAAATCATAGTTTACAGTATAGATGCTTATGACAACCGATCCATTTAAGTCCACTATTCCTGTCCAAGTTGCCATTTTCCTTTAAGAAGTCATTTCCTACGTGTAATCCATGTTAAATTTCTCAATGACATGCAAGCAAACAACCAAATAAAAGATTTCAAGAGATAAAACGGGAAATAATTTTCTTCCTGTCACATTTTCTAACTTCCTAATTCCATGATCCAAAATGGAGGCAAACCCTCCCACACAAAAGTCATTTTTTACATTACTAAAAATTACAATCACAAATACATTTTTCAATAATTAAAAATGTCCAATAGTATCTGGATGCAGCCTTTATGATGCAAGCTAACATTGCATCACTCAACGATGCGATGTCAGGCTCAATGCACTCAATGTAGTGAATGACGTCACTGTGAGGGGTAGGGTTATGGGAGGGGTTCTAGGTGAGTGCATTAAAAAGCATTGGATGCAGCTCAGATTGCACTGCACCAGGTCTGCATCCAGACCACTCTCAAAATAAATGCAAAATATCGTATAGGTGTCACTATCCTGCACTTTGTCTCTCTTCCCTAGGAGGGTCCCTGTGTTTCCCCTCTGCCTTAGTTCTTCCTTGTGTGTTCTTGTTTACTTAATTTTGATCACCTGTGACTTGTTCCAGCCTGTCTATTGTCACTTTTTCCTCTGTTCCTCACTCGGTTTTTGAGTCAGCCCTGGTGAACTTGCCTTGCGCTCCCTTGATCTCCTGAGCTACATCTAGTAAGATTGTTTTTTTTTCAATCACACTTTATTTTGATGGTCTGTTTGTTGAATTTAAGTTACATTGCAACTAATTCTCATTAGATAATAAGTAAAATGTTAGGTTGGGGTTAGGGTTGGGCTTAGGGTTGGGGTTAGTGTAAGTTGACATGTACTTGCAAAGTATCTTATAGTCAGTTAAATGTCTGTAGAATGTCTGTACCAACAGATATTAAGTAGACTGTCTACTAATACTCAAATGGACCATCGAAATAAAGTGTTACTTTTTTCCCCTGTTGCTTGCTGCCTTATTGTCTATTTGTTTTCTGCCCTCATAGAGTTTTCTTTATATGTTTATTATACTGTTAAAATATTTTATATACCTCAATCTGAGAAGAATCTGAGTTGTCTGTTTTGCTACCTCATTTTTGAGAAGATCCTAACTTGACTTTAAAAAAAAAAAAAAAATCCTTGTTTTCTGGATTCCCACTCGGAGTGTTATCGTTTGGGTCAAACACAACTGCCCCTGTGGCTTGGTGGTTAACTCACCAGGCTCCATACCCGAGACCCAGGTTCAAGACCCGTTCGTAACAATAGGACACTAATAATAGGCAACATGCATGAAACCATTTAGAAAAATTTAGGCACAAATGGGGTGTGTCATCGGTTATGTCATTTTTAAATGCAAAGATGACATTTGTTTGAGATGTCTTTGTTATGACAACTTGACATTACCAAGACAACATAACTTGTTAATAATCTGTCATAAACATGATTGTCACAAGGCTAGTACAATTGTGTTGTGAATGGTGTGTTTTGTTTTGGGATTTTTTTTTCCAGTGGAACAAACTGAATTTGCATTAAGATTTATCATTTAAAGTGTCAGTACTATGTCAAATAAGTTTATAAATGTCATTAATATTTAATGTCATTTAATGACATTTTATCCTGGATAATAAATCAGTGTATGTATTATATAACACGCTTATGATGCCATATATGAGTTATTGTGTTGAAATTTGGGGGAACACATATAAATCTAATATACAATCTTTAAGTACAATACAGAAAAAAGTAATTAGACTGATAGAAAATGTGGGGTATTTAGAGCATACAAATCCTTTATTCTTTAAATTGAAGATACTTAAGTTCACAGATTTGGTTAAATTTAAAACAGCACAATTTATGTTTAATGCCAGGAATAAATTACTTCCGAAATGCATACAAAAGCATTTTGAAGAAAGACAAGGGGGATATAATCTGAGAGAAGAACTAAATTTTAGGATGTTAAAAATAAGGACAACTTTAAAAAGCTGGTGTATGTCTGTATTTGGTGTGAAATTATGGAACAGTCTAGAACAGAGTCTCAAACAATGTCAGGATATTAATCAATTTAAAAAGTTGTATAAATATTTATTATAAAAGGCATATAATGATGAAAGTGATTTTAAAAAGGATCAAATGAAGAAGGTATGATGAAATTTAAATTAATAGCTATTTGCAGTACTATGTTTTGATTTTTTGTTATAAAATGCAAATATATAAATGGAATCAAACATGTAGTGTGTTGAAGATGCCAAAAGGATAAAATATGTCCAATGTATAAAGAAGAGATAAGTAAAATAATAATAATAATAAGTTTAAGTAATAGACGAATGATGTATGTGGTAATGGGGTGGGAAAATAATAAGCTTGTGCTTCATCCTGCTCCATTTTTGACCATGTTGAAATGTATTTTTTTTTGTTAAAGATATTTTATGTATGATATATTTTTGTTCGAAAATAAACTAAATCAAATCAAATCAAATCAAATGATGTTTTAAAGTCAGTGTGAAATCAAAATTTACAATGCTGTTATTTAATTTGTGCAGGTTGATTCGCTTGGGGAAAAAAAAGAGTTTGTTTTAATAAACTTCAATAAAAAAATCTGATGATTTGCTTCTGCGCTTGAAATTGCGGTCCTTCTCTGTTGACATCAGTTTGATGGGTTCAGCCACAATATTCTTATAAACTTCCAGTTGACGCAGACTTTAACAACCAACACAGTTCAACCACATAACCAGTCTGAGCAAAAATTAAACCATAAAATGAGCTAAGTGTGAGTAACCCTGCAATCATGTGGATTCTTATTGGAAAAATTTGATTTAATCGACAAATGTTTTGCCCAGCAAAGATATCTGACTGCTGTAACGCGGGGAGTGATACTGACAACAGGAGTGCGGATCCAAATGCAGGTTTATTAGCGAGGTCAGGGAAGCAGTGGTCAATACAGGAACAAACAGATGTTTAAGGGCAATCCAGAGTCGTAGTTGAAATAACAGGCAATAGGTCAACAAGGCAGGTAGCAGACAGGGATAAACAGAAAAGCAAGGCGAGGATCAAAACACGGCAAGACAAGACAGAGGAAACGCGTTGTAATGTCACCTTACAGTAAACAAGACTCAGCAACGAGTGTGTGTTTGTGTGGTGATTTTATAGGTAATCAGTTCATGAGCAGCATCAGCTGTGGGAGTGTAATCAAATGGTGACTTGGAGCAGGTGTTTGTGTGTGTTGCATGACTGGATCTGTAGTCCATTTACCAGCAGATTTGTAGTTCATGAGATGTGTGTGTGATTTTCAGCGATTTATGATATTTAGATCGCTGGTGATCGTGACAACTGTACCTACTGCATAAACAACAATCCACTTAAAGCAATGTACTTCTGTCCCTAACAGCCTCATTTACGCTCATGTCCAGTATTAAATATGATGTCACCCCGACTAAGTTCATACTTCAAAGACTGAGGGCCATCTATGCGTTTCAGCAATGACCCCTTTATTTTTACACTATTTCTAAACAGAGGAACAAACACTGTCTCGTTTTAGATCTCCTCACAGACCCTTTTTAGGAGCCCTACTCTTAGAAAGGCATCCGAAAAGTGCAGTGCTGGCCTGGGTGTCCTTCTTAGAACACGATTGATGCTTATATAATCTAATGCTCAATTAAGACTTTTGAATTACTGTGTACAAATGAGTGAAAGACTTTAATGAGCAGTAATGCGATATGGCTATAAATGTTGATGACGTACATGATTTTTAAGGGAGACAAAAGCCAGGGACAGTGGGCCAAGATGACCGCTAAAAGCTTTTGTGCAAATCCTAATTGAGCGCTGACGGGATAGACATTTAAGACCCTTTTAGACAAACTACATCATGTGTCCGGGAAGAACACAATCCATCAGAAAAAAAGAATTTCCAACAGGTGAAGCAACTTTTCATTTATTTTTACAGACACTGACTAACGGCTGCTCACTCTCTGGGAAAAAGCACGAAAAACTGCTTAGAGTGGAGCTTCCCTGCTTTAAAGTAAATACCCGTCGTGTTCTCAGCTTTCAATTGAAGGACTTTTAATTACTCCTTATTGACTTTGGTCACAGAAGCATTGAAAATATAATTCAGCCATTTAGTCATGCTGCACCACCCTTCCAAACACAGACAGTTCAATCAACAAAAGCTGCAGTTCAAGAGGTTTTATGTTTCATTAACTGCAGATTATTCATCTGTCGTACCAGTGGGCTGCAGAGACAGTCTTTGTACAGAATTGAACGCATGATGTGGGATGAAGAGTCATCGATTGTCTCGGATGACGAGTAAACACAGAATCGATGTTCTGAAATACTGTGCCATATTCCTCACTGTGAGAGTTGGATTCAGAGGCACAGAATTTCTATAATCACTTTATTTTTTCATAACTTCTCCCGCCCGAATGTGACTTTATATCTCACACTATATCACTACTTTATCTCTTATTCAACTTTTTATTTAACTCTCACTTTATTTATATCTCAAAAAATTTACTTTAATGACACTGTAATGACACTGTAACCACTTTAATGACACTGTAACTATAACATTGTCACACTCCATGTCACACTAATATGACTTTTTGTTTTAATCACAACTTATTTTTTCACCAATTTGACTTAATGACTCTTTTTCATATTTCACAATTGCAACCTAATTTATTTATTTATTTTTCATTTTAAAATGACATTGTATCATATAATAATATCTTAATGACACTACCTGACAAAAGTCTTGTAACCTATCCAAGTTTTAGGAACAACAAATAATATCTAGTTGATCAGATGGTATCAGAAGTGGCTTATATGAAAGGCAAAGGCTTCTAGATTACGCTTATTTTACCAAATTAAAATATGATCATGCCTTGAATTTGAATTATTTAGCTAGGACAGTAAGGTCTGACTTTGCTAAGACAACAGTCTTGTCACGTAACAGAAATAACATACAGTATAGAATATAAAGTCATGGTTCGGTGGAAAAAGAATTAATATTGTGAATGCCTCCCATGAGCTTGGAGAACTGCATCCATAGATCTCTGCAATGACTCAAATAACTCATTAATAAAGTCATCTGGAAAGGCAAAGAAAGCTTTCATCCAGATTTCATCAAGATCGTTTGGATTCATCTTCAATGCCTCCTCCTTCATCTTACCCCAGACATGCTCAATAATGTTCTATCTGGTGACTGGGCTGGCCAATCCTGGAGAACCTTTACCTTTTTTGCTTTTCCTTTTTTGTCTAATGACAAGATTGTTTTTCATATAAATTCATGACTTTCTGTGCTTATTATTTGCAAGTTAATGCCTTACTGATCATATTGCAATTTGAACCTTTTCACTGTCTCTCAAAAATGTAATTTCTTGAAATTCCAACTTAATTCTATTTGTTCCGGTTGTGACTTGATAAAGTACTGCGATGTGATATTTTTATTGCAAGTACAATTATTTTTTTTATAATTAATAAAGCCTCTCAAGATTCTCTCAAGGTTTTTTTAAGTCTTTGATTTCGCCAATTGGTGAAGTTTTTTTCCTCGCTGATGTCGCCACTGGCTCACATGGTTCAGGACTTGTAGAGCTGCACATCGATGGATTACTCTTCAGTGTTTGGGCTCTGAATAGTGAATATTAAACCACACTGAACTGAACTGAACTCCAACACTAAAAACTGGACTGACACTGTTTCAATTTACTATAACCTTCTATGTGAAGCTGCTTTGACACAATCTACATTGTAAAAGCGCTACACAAATAAAAGTGAATGTAAAAAAAAATTGAATTGATTTATTGTACATTGCAAATCATTATAAAAAGTAATGATGGACGCTAATATAACAAATTATCTCATGAAATCACCCTTCTTAACTTCTGCTCTATTTTAAAATTGACATTGTGACCTGCATCCCTTAGATTGCACTTTCCATAGCATTTGTATTTATGGAAGCCTTTTTAGCTTTCTTCAAATTATATTCTTTGATAGTTAGCAGAATAAAGAAACTCACAAAAGGTTGAAACCGCTTGAGAAAGAGTAAACAAGGAGTACATTTTCATTTTTGTGTAAACCTTACCTTTAAGTTGTGAACTTTGCACCTTATAGCCGCACACTTCCTTTGTACAGCTTAGCTACAACAGTGACACCAAACCAGCTTTTACCGTCTAAGTAAACCACACAGGAAACCACACTGTTCACTGTTCATATATATACATTGATGTTTCGTGTTCCTGGTGTATGCATGGCTTTAGACAACACTGCTTCTGTCGTAGCTTAAGTAGCATCAGACGTCAGCAAAGTACCACAAAATGGAAACAAACAAATCCAGAAAAAACTAGTTGAAAGCTGTTCACAGAGTCATTATCTTCGGAAAAACCTTGCAGAGCCAGGTTGTTCTAAATGAATGAATACTTAAAACAACATAATGCTGAGATGATGAGGAATTCTTAAAAATGAAAAGGTTAAAATTATGTAAATGTTAAAAGTTACCGTAGTCGTTGTTAATCTCAAATACTTAAAAAATTATTGCTCATTTAAATGCATCATTTTTGATAATAATAATGGACAACGGCTTTATTGATTCCAATGTCAATACTTGGGTATTGACAAATGGACTGACAAATGGACAGCATTTTGTCAGTTCTTACCCATTATTGAACATCATGCATAAATTATACACCTAAGCTACTTACACTGAGTGCCAGAGCTCAACAGTGAAGCAGTCAGCCTGTAATTCTTGATTATTTAAGAAGAAGAATATCGTTGCGCACGTACCATGTGCTGTTTTAATGCATTCTGATAGATGGTTTATGATCATGCCAGACGGATGAAGAGCTCAGGCTTCAGATAAACCGAAAAATTAACCAGATTTATGTTTGGCTTTTTGCACAACAGACATATCCTTTACTCATAAAATGCATAACATTCTTGCTTTTGCTGGATTTTTTTAAAAAGAAACCTAGTACAAACTAAAACAATTAATAATAATTGAGAGGATTTATGTGTTAAATCAAACTTGACTCAGATATAATTTTAGCGCAGCAAAGAGAGGGCTAGATTATGTAGATAAATATTAGCCTAGTGGATATATTACGCGGAGACATATATGTGTCAACTTACATTGACAGGAGGGTGCAAGACTGCGCACTGAGGCTCGGGGGCGGAGCTGGCAGAAAGCTTTCGGTGAAAAACTTGCGAGTGGGATTAGTGAGACTCAAGGCAGCTGTGGACTACACGCCTCTCATGAGCGAAAGCACAGGACTGGACTTGTGAAAGACCGCATGTGCGTACTCGAGTCCGGCGAGACAACATGTATCCAAACCCGAGACGCGCGTTTGGAGATTTTGGAGACGCGTAACAGCGCATGAAACGCACGTGTGGAAAGTATGATCGTCAGGTCGATTGGGGAAGTGAGTACATCACGTCTGTGAACTTTCACGATATGGACATCGAGCTGAATGCGACAAATAACTCTGTAGTGAAGATGAGCAAAACGAAGCTGAATGGTTACCCCATCCCGGTCATCATGTTCATATTTGGGGTGGTGGGGAACGTTATTGCTATCGTAGTGCTTCGAAAGTCACGGAAAGAGCAAAAGGAGACCACCTTTTACACCCTGGTGTGTGGACTTGCCGTGACCGACCTCCTGGGCACGCTGCTCGCGAGCCCAGTTACCATTGCCACTTATGTGAAGGGAGAGTGGCCAGGTGGGATGCCGCTGTGCCAGTATTCCGGGTTCATTTTACTCTTCTTCTCCTTGGCAGGTCTCAGTATTATCTGTGCCATGTCCGTCGAGAGGTATCTCGCCATCAATCACGCGTATTTCTACAACCACTATGTAGACCAGCGGGTGGCAGGCTTGACGCTTGCGGGAATTTATGTGTCCAATGTGATCTTCTGCGCTCTCCCCAGCATGGGACTGGGATCCGTGGTGATCCAGCATCCTGGAACCTGGTGTTTCATCGACTGGCATAACAAAACGGACACCACGACTGCCACCTTCTCCTACATGTACGCGGGCTTCAGCTCTGTCCTCATCATCGCCACTGTCGTCTGTAACGTGCTGGTGTGCGCGGCGCTCATCATGATGCACAAGCGCTTCGTGCGCAGGACCTCGCTGGGAACCGACCAGGGCCGCGTCGCGGAGATCAGGCGCAGGCGGAGTTTTGCGCGGCTTGCAGCTGCGGAGATCCAAATGGTCATCGTTCTGATAGCCACGTCCACTGTCGTGCTCATCTGCTCCACGCCTTTAGTGGTAAGGGGCATTTGGTGGCCTTTTGGAAAATATACGATGAAAAGTCTATTGTTGCACGATATATGTGTTTATGTGGGATTTCTCCTGGCGTCTTAGAACAGTTGTTTTAAATAACAAAATAGTGCAAAATCCCTATATACGTCAATATTTTATTATGCATTATAATTGTACAGAACAAATCCTAAATGAATGTGAAAATGAAATGATTCATTACAATCTATTACAATAAAAATAGTATTATTTAAAATAATATCAAGAATGTAATAGTAATAATAATATTAATAATAAACGTAGACTTAGATTTTTAGAATAAATTATTGTGTTTTATATAAATGTAAAACATGTAAAATATTAATCTTATCCCACCATACAATAATTATTACAAATCTGAATTATCTTTTTAAACCACAATCATGTTGATATAAACATTTTTTTAGGTATTCTAGTGTTTTATTTGACATTTGATACATTTAGGTTTTGTTGCATGATTTTAGTGTATTATGCCACACTCATTTTTTTTATGTATGCGGTAAATTGACCTAAAAGTCAAGTGGGCTCAGATTTTACAACCTCATTTTTAGACTCGTACACTCTCAAAAATAAAGGTAAACGAGCTGTCACTGGGGTGGTACACATTTATACCTAAAGGTTCCATATTAATACCTCAAGGGTACATATTAATCCCTAAAAAATACAAAAGTGTTCCTCATAAAATTTGTAGGTACTAATATGTACTTTTGCGGTACCAATATGGACCCTTTAAGTACACATGTGTGCCTTTTGAAAAGGTACCAACCCAGTGACAGCTCACGTACCTTTATTTCTGAGAGTGTACAATGTTATTGTCAGCATATTTTAAAGGATCAAAATCATGACTAATTAAAATTCACTGTGACAAATATAATTTTATAGTGACAGGGATTTTTTAAAAAACACATTAATTTATTTAACAAACACACAAAGCCATATATTTTTATTTAATATTTTATATGGCATTTTCAAAGAGACTAAGTCGAAGAAAAATGAATGAATGACGTTCTCTTTTAGTGGGGCTCTGTCCATACTAAAGCATTAAAATGTTCATATATGCTACATACTGTAAAATCTAAAAGTAGTAAAAAAAAGAAAGTTTCCACGGACATTCTAATAGAGTGACTGATGAGAGTTTATAATATGCAAATAGCTTCATACATGGGCTTTATATCAGTTTGATTCATACACTGATGACATTGTCATGTATTGACTCAAAGTGGAAGCATTAGGAAATAACCAATATGTGATGTAATCACTCACTGAACAGCAGTTAAAAAAAAACCCCCAACTATTTGTAGTTAACTGCTTTCAGACATCAATGCAGCAAAGCTACAGAGAAAGATGTAAACAGATCATGTCTCGTTTCCTGTATAGGTGCAGGTGTTTGTGAACCAGCTGTTTAACTCTGCAGCAGATTCAACGGCAAGGCCAAACCCAGACCCGGACCTTAAGGCCATACGAATTGCCTCTGTCAATCCCATTCTAGACCCCTGGATCTACATCCTCCTGAGAAAGACGGTGGTGCAGAAGATCCTGGAAAAGATCAAGTGCCTCTTTTGCCGTATCGGTGGCCGCAGTCACAGGAGGAACACTACAGATTTCCACTGCGGTAACGACCTCCGCACTTCATCAGTTGTGTCTAGGGATTTTCCCTCTATGGTGGTGCCCGAGCTGCCAGAGGTGATCAGCACATCTCAGACATACCTTTACCCCCTGGAGGCAGGACAGGGAATGGGCTGCTGCGGTGACTCGGTGCCAAGCAGGACGTGTTCGACTTCAACCGAGCAAACTCTTCTGCAGGACTCTCAGGTGGCAGACCTCAGCAGCGGAGAAAATAGGACAGAAAAGAGCACAGACTTTGAGGAGTCACATTTGTGTGAGCGCTCCAACGCGAATGAAGCGCAGTGTTCAAAGCACCAGCCGCTGCAAGTGACCTTTACAGACGAGACTTTGAGCTTACAAGAGAGAAGCATATGAACAATGCGGAGTGAACTTGAAAACACACTCTGCAGAACAGGAAGAGGAATATGTAACCAGCTAGTGAGAGCTCTGCAGCTAAACCTCAAGAAGCACACCGGCGACTGAAAACTGAGGCTGTGTTCTTGAGCGTCCTTGTTAGTGAGCCCACCTCCTATCCTAGAGACGTATCAAATCAAACGTATCAAAGAAACGGATCAAATGCTGCTTAGATCAGGGAGTGTAGGACCATAGGGGTTGCACTGGTGCCATGACGCGAATGGGAGTGAGGATTAGGGGGTAAGTGTAGTGGAAGCAAGCTAATAGGAATATCACTACAACTGATGCTAGAATCTGCAGTCTGTAGTATCCTTGTTAGTGCTCTAACCTCCCATCCTGGAGACAGAAGTCTGAATCGCACTTGAAGCAGTATTAGAAGAGCTGCAGGGGCTACATTGGTGCCATGACCCAGATTTGGGGAGGGTTGGGGGAGTGAAGCTAAGGAGGAAAGCTAGTATTGTGGGGTACACCTTACTTTCATGCTAGTAACTGGCTTGTTACTGCATCTGCATCTGATCCTGGAGACACCTGTCTCAGAAACAGAGCAGTAACAAATATATTTTAAATGTTTGATATGTTGATATGAGCAGAACTACTCGTTTGAAAAAAAAAAAAATCCTAAAAAAAATGCACGAGATTAAAGGTGCATTAAGTGATTTTGGAGAATTTTTTTTTATTTGAAATCATCACTAAAACTGACACCCCCAAATTCACCAAAATAGTATGCAACACAGGTAGAAATTAAGAGCTAGTGCATCATGCATTAGCACTTAGAGCTTTACCGTTTTAACAAACAGTAAACTCAAACAGAATTCATGCAACATTGGCATCAATTTTCAGGACTTCCCGTTCCCGCTCTTTAACATCTCTTCAGAACTGGGAAGATTGTCCAATAGGACAATCGGGTTGCCTGATCGTAACTCTTCCTTTTCACCCCAGTGGACATGCCCCTTATTGCTAATTGGTAGGGCAACACGGAATCTGCACGCCCAGATTTTTAGCCCATCATTGATTTTGTTTATTTACTGGTGTAAATGCATGTAAATGTATATTTTTTCAGTTTTTATATTTATTTCAGTAATATTACTGACTAATATGAAAATATTCATATGATTTATTTACAATTCAGTGTGTAGAGTAATATTTTCTGTCTTATAGTAGATATTTTATACGAGAGACTTGCTTTGTTTACCAAATAAAGTGGATCTAATTGATTCACATTGTAATCATTAAATAACAGTTAAAAAAGTATTACTTTTTATTTCTTATATTAAAGGTTTTAGATATGATACTCCCAAAATAAATCATAAATCTGCAGATTTTTAACAAAACTCTGCGCAGAAATAGCAAAAAAATGTCCGCAGATTCCGTCTGACCCTACTAATTGGCTATAACAGTGTTGTGGTGCTCTGATTGGCCCAACATACTTTTTTGTTGACTTTATACAAGCAACAAGGGTGTTGATATCAAAAGTGTTTCTCTGATATTGCATACTGTACCTTTAAAATAACAACATATTTACAAGAAAAAAACAATCAAATGATTAAACCATGCATGAAAGTGAAGAAAGGATGCTTAGTAAAGTAGGAAATTGAACGTTGCTGCATGCTGGATCAAAACACGGAAAATGTCAAAGAAATGGTATGATGGGGTTCTGGAAAGGGTGAAAGAGCAGAGAAGAAGTACGAGGGAAACTTGTTTCATTTTCTGGTAATAACTCGATCTATTTCTAAAGAATTCTGTTTTGCTGAACAACAGATGCACTTTCTAGACTTCGAGGAGCTTGGCAAAGCTCTAAGATAAATTGTCTGCATTGCAAGTTCTTGTGAATCTGTGCAGAAAAATGCCATTCTGTTTTAGACTAGATAAACCTGCTCCGGGCTTCTATTGACTTATCTGGTTGACCCAGGCCAAGAGGATAATCCCCCTCACACCCCCACCCCCAACACCCCGGAATTCCAGATCTTGATTAGACTTGATGAATGACTTTTGTGGGTAGTACAAGTGAGCAAATATCTGCTGCCCTGCTTCTAGTTCCCCTTTGTAGGCATTCTAGAGAGATCTCTGTAAGGTCACACATTCAACAAACCAGAGTGCCTTGTCAACTTTCCCCCATGCTCATGGTTTAAAATTTCATTTTCCTTATGTTAAGGTTACTAGAACACTCCGTTTTCCACTGATGCATAAATAACTGTCCACTATTTCAATCTCATGTAAGATGTAGCAAGACATAATTGTACATTGTCATTGGAATATCCTTAATACTGTATGTACAATATGCTGTGAATTATCAAGCAATTTCCTATCCGTTTAATAACATTTACACTGTCACAAAACATATTGGTACAAAAAAAAAAGTAGGAGCACATCATACACAGCATATCATTGCCAAGAGAGTTGATTTTGGTTTCTTTCAAAGTGTATGCAGATGATAGAATGTATGGCGCAGAGGTAAAATTGTAAAAGCTATTAAGATGGTTGAATGTTTTTTTTGAGGTTGGGCGTTTTGCACTTTTAAATCCTTGTAACCACTGAAAAGAAAAATCAGACTTGTCTTAATTGGTGGTCACCAAGGAGGAACTGTTGAGTTGATCTGTACATATACAAATACGTGATGTTAAAATGTGAAAGTCGTAGTGTTTTAATTTATTGTAGTCTTTTTAGACAATCTATGGACTGTAGTTCTTCTCTGTGAGAAGGCAAGTTTGACATTGTTCCACTATGATGATGCAGTTATATGGTTCGTTTCATTTCACACTTTTTTGTGTATCAAAGTTTGGGGCATGATTATCATCCGCTGCATGTAAATATAGAAAAGATTCAACATTACTGTGTATATTTTCACCATTTCATTTTTAAACTATGTCTTGCTTATTACCCTTAATGTGACCCTTCCGAATGTGCAATGGCCAGCTACTTTATGCTGAAATAAACTGTTGTGTTGAAGACAAATAGAACATTGAAAAGAAAGAAATGCCTTATTTGTTGTCTCCTTGCTAAATATTAAAATAAGCACAGAATTTAAATAATTGAAAGACCTCACTCTTGTTATTTCAGTTATGAAATATCATGTCATTGATTATATATACTGTATAGGAGCAAGTCTACAACCATTGAAACTATAGCAATGCTAAGAACAGAAATATATAATGGCTATAGTGTACAATTCAGCGTATTTGCTTACGAAATGAGATGGAATAAAATCTCAGTCCTGAAGAACAGCCTTCAGAACACCATCAATCTCAGTCTGCTGCAGGTGGAAATGCAGAGGAACTTTAGAAACATAAAACTCCTAAATATGGTGTACTGGTAAACCATTAATCTTCAAGTTAAAGAAGAACTAAAAGAATCTTGGTAGAATGAGTATACAGTACTGATAATAGTTGACTGTAATTTGTAACTCAAAGAGAAACACTTGTTATCATTACAAGTCCATCTCACAAACAATTACAGTAGGCCACAACATCCTCCTATAGGTGAACGAAGTGGCAAAGAAAAGTTGTTGCTCTCAATCATTGTTTACTTCACTAAGTCAGTTTAATGGTGAAGGGACTGATTCAATAGGCCTACTGTAGGAAGAAAGGTTTGCGAAGAAATTTCATGCTTCATTTTAAACGTATTTTGTAAAATACAGTATTTTATTTTGACATATTTATGGGTGCTGTATTTTGTAGTTGATTTTGATACACTTAAAACGGATTTATTTGGTATTTTATTTTAAAATCTCTTCTTTTTGTCATTCAAAAGTGCAAGTAGTATTACTAAAGTCCCTTTGGTATTACTGAATAGATTAATATGTTACTTAAAATCTTCTAACAATCTTGCATTCAATCAAACTTCTTTTAAATGTGTAAGCCCAAACTGTCTTAAAACCAGAAAGGATCGGTCAGGCAACAAATCCATATGTTTTTTCATAAATTTAAAGACCAGTAGAAATTTAGTCCAGTAGGTTATTCACCAGCAATGTGCACACTTATTTTAACCCCAGTGCACTGCAGGTCACTGAATCTGTCAGTGGGAGAGAAAAAACAGATGACCCATAATGTCTCAAAAAACATCTACAAATGTAATGTTTCCATTGTCTCAGCAATCCTTGCGTCTTGCTGTCTAAAAAGGTCAGAGCTCGTTATTTTTTTTAAAAGAATAAATGACAGGTCAGGTTAAGTCATGTCAAACCTCCTTATTTCTTGGATAAAGTCCTGTCATGCATCATATCCACATCCGTAATTATACAAACTCTGGCATTCCTACTGCTTTGTGGTTCAAATAAATAAGTCCCATGATCCACGGGGGTATCATTACATGAGCAATCACTGATGACCAATGCGGAGAAACTGATCTGGAGACTTTCAGCCAATTTAGACGTCCCATAATTCCATTAGTTTATGAAGGGAAATCAGTTCAGCTCAAGTATGTTCAGTATGAATCATGCCTTTGTGCACTTGCCATGACGTACAAGCAGCCACCTGTCCGCTACCTTATGTATAAATAAATAAATGAAAACTGACAAATGCAATCTTTCACTGCAGTCCTACAGCAGCTTAGTCTGTAAAACTCGTTGGGTCGCTAAATCACCATTAGCTGAGATGCTAGTATCCTCATTTATTTGAATGAACCAACAATTAGCCAGGGATTAGCGGAAGGCAGAAGGATGCTGGAAGCTTCCGGCAGGTCCCACAGGTGCCGAATAAAAAGCATTAGAGTCACAAATCCCCCAGTTTGCAGCCCACGCACACAGCTGGAGAGCATCAGAGCTGATATGAATGCCTATGAATGATGGGGTCAGTGCCAGTTTCAGGCACTCGTCAACCATATGTGTGCCATGTTCTAGTGGAACTAGAACTATTGTGTGGTTGTTTACACAGAATAACAGGTTTGTTGTGAATGGTAATTGGATTCAAGACAGCAAAGGCTTTTTCGGCATTTGAGGAAATCCTGTGAGTTGGGAATAAATGAAGTGTTGAAGCCAGCTCCAAATAGGTGGGACTTGGGGTCCAAGTAGGTTGTACAAACTTCCTTGGGCTTTTGAATGATGTAATGTCTTTTACGTCACACAGAGTCCTACCATTTGGGTTTTGTTAATATCTACACCTAGTCTAAAGCACTTACAGTAAGCTATTGTGTTTTATTAACATCTACACAATCCTCAACCCTAAATTTACTCCTTAAACTAACCTACAGTAGTGTGGGTAATTAACATCTACACCTACCCCAAGAAAAAAACCTACTGCTTACAGCAGGCATGTCCACACTCGGTCCTGGAGGGCCGGTGTCCTGCAAATTTTAGCTCCAACTTGCCTCAAAACACCTGCAAGGATGTTTCTAGAATACCTAATAAGAGCTTGATTAGCTAGCCCAGGTGTGTCTGATTGGGGTTGGAACTAAACTTTGCAGGACACCGGCCCTCCAGGATCAAGTTTGGACACCCCTGGCTTACAGTAAGGTCTTGTGTTTTATTAACATCTACACCTTCCCAAACCGTAAACCTACCCCTTACAGCACGGATGTCAAACTCAATGCCTGGAGGGCCGCAGCCCTGCAGAGTTTAGTTCCAACCCTGCTTCAACACACTTACTGGTAGGTTTCAAACAAGCCTGAAGGACTCAATTAGTTTGATCAGATGTGTTTAATTAGGGTTGGAACTAAAATGTGCAGGGCTGCGGCCCAACAGGAATTGAGTTTGACATCCCTGCCTTACAGTAAGCTACTGTATTGTGTTTTATTAACATCTACACCTACC
>CAIGQQ010033541.1:9520986-9540308 GCA_903798035.1 Danio albolineatus
ACCGCTTACAGTAAGCTACTGTATTGTGTTTTATTAACATCTACACCCCAACCGTAAACCTACCCCTTACTGTAAGCTATTGTGTTTTATTAACGTCTACATCAACCCATTTCAGTAATGGGTAAATGGTACATTAGTGTTGTACAGTGTCAAAAAATGACACTATACTGAAAGTCATAACCTAAACCTACCCACAGTGAATGTTGTCCCTCCCACTTGGAGGTATCCCAAACCACTTGTGGCATACTGTATATCCCATTGACATGGTCCCTGGCCCGCTGTGATAATTAGTTGGTTTCTTTTGAGATAGTATTTAATCCAGGACATGCTCATTAATTTGTAAACCTCAACTGATTTTAAAAATCCATACACAGAAATGTTTTATTCAGGTTTTTGTAATTAGGGTTGCACAATATTATTTAGATCATCCAATAAATCAGTCAATAATGGCTTAAATGGCAACCATCTGCACTGGCCAGATATGGGAATTTATTTGCTGATTTGGCTTGCCGATAAGAGTTTGTTTGCCTGTAATAACCTCTGAAACAGTTATTGGGTAAAATGAGCTTAAAATAGTGGCTTATCAGATATCGGCCAAAATACAATATCTTGCATTACTTATTGTGAACCTCTGAACAGACATATTAGATGATTCAGCCAAGCAATGAATCCCCACCAGCCAATTGTAATAATTCCACCAACACAAGTGCAGGTGCATTTAAAATGGGATATATCACTCTTCAAAGTGCATTTTGTAGTAAAATTTTCTGAAGTAAACTTAAGTGCTCAAACCTGGCGACTTTGAAGGGCCTTGCGGGATGAAGGATTTCAAAGGGTACAGCTGATGGACCTTTCAGTCCCCCTTGATCCTTTGTGCAGGGAGGTTGTTTGGTGTTGAATAGCGTGTTCCATTCGGAAGGGCTCATCCCTATGCCCTAATCCCTTTGAAGCTGTCCCTCTGGAGGGTAAACCCTTCGACAGGATTAGGGCATAGGGATGAGCCCTTCGAACATGCTGAAAATCTCACAGAATCTCATTTGATGAAATGAGACTTGAGAAAAACAAACATAGAGAATGATCAACAAATTATCAGCTTCCTTTTCAGCATCAGCACCACGGGAGGCGCAAGCGGTCGAGACGAAAACTGTTCTAAATGGACAGAGGGTGAACAAAGAGTTAATACATGTGGAGTGGTAAAGTGCAGAATAAAACCTGGCAGGAAACTCATGAATCTTTTCTTTAAAAAAGGTTTAATAAACTATTCAAAACAATATAATCCTGTTGAAATTACAGGCCTATTAAGGTTTTTTAATTAGTGTACGCTATTTCATTAGTTTCAAGTTTTTAGCTTTTTCAATATTAATATGTTCTCTGTAATAAGTATCTTAACATAAAAGCAGAAAATAAAGGAAAGTACAGTTTAAAATTCAAACATTTAGCATCGTGCACTAAAATAGCGATCAAAGATTTGGTCTAATGCCAGTTAATGTGTATTTTGTTGCTTTATTTATTATAATTTTTTTTACCTAAATGAAGAAGAAGTCTGTCTCAGCTTAAACCTAACAATTATTTCTAATGTTTAAAGGTTTTCGTTTAAAACAGCTACTGTATTCTGATAACAGTGTCGTTTCTTTATTTTTAGAAGCAAGATTCAAATGGATTTTATAGAATTATTTTATTCCAACCTAAATACAATTTAAAATAGCCAAAATACTATTGCTGTTGACATCCCCTTGCGGTTCCCAGGCGCCAACCCTATGCTTTTCCAGATGTCACCGAAAACCAAAAAAGTAGAATATATCAGGGAAGTTAGAAGATCGTGCATACATTGTACAAGTTGACGTTCTTTGTTAATACTCTGCTTTAAACGACATGTTTATGTTGCATTGTTTCGGTTTGCTGGCTCTCACATCGGGCTTGATCAACAATCTGTTTGATGCTTAGAACTTAAGATCAGGGAGGCTCCAACTTAACTGGAAACAGAAAAAAAAAATAAGTAAACTGAGTCATTTTTTGGACCAGAAGTCAGTTACGATGAGCCTTAAATCAGACCACTCACACTCCCTATGAGTACAAATCTTTCAGCTTTAAGGTCTTATGGATCAAAACTCGAACACATAGAACATCATTCTAACAGAAATCACTAAATTCCATTAAATGCTTTTTGCATAAAAAAATCCAGATGTGTGTTTAAAAGTTGGACTTCTTTTGACTGTTAAAAAACACTGTAAGAAATGATTGTCTGTCTCAACCCAGCTTCCACTTCAGATTGTTTTATGCTCGTTTCTTCATGAAGAGTTTAATTATCAGAGAGAAACTCGTGAAAATCATTTTGTTGTTTCTTCACTATGCAAATGGTGACTAATTGTAGAATGGGAATGGGTGTGGGACACTAAAAACCATCTCAGACAATGGGGTGTCGAAACAGCATTAACATACAGAGCACATCTGTGACAACAGGAGCAACTTCATTTGCATCAAGGGTACTAGTAAACAGAAACTGTATAAAATGCTTGAGATTAAGAAATTCAGTGATCATTCCAGCTCCACTGACGGTACAGCCATGTACTATGAAACTAGGCTATATAATTATTTTCTCACCCCTAGCACAAAAATGTGTATGTGTGTTTAAAACCAATGAAATGAGTGAAATTGGTGTTTTCTGACTATTAACTTACTGCCTTTCCATGAGTGATGATTAAACTTGCATGTTAACATGGAATGCTCCACTTGGAATGCTCCACAATCGAAGTAGTCAGTATTATAAAGTCTATATTCACTTCAGTTGAGAACACTATCCCAAGGGCTATTTACTGTTCACAGTACACATTTTAGCCAACTTTTATAAAAAGTCTCCATGCTTACGATGTTTATACGATTCATAAAAGATGAATCACAGTCTGAGATTTCAGTATGGATATAAAAAGATTACGATCACGGTTTTATGGTATTATAGCAGCACACTTTGAGTGTGTAGTAGCATCATTTGTTGTTTGCTTTGCATCTGATACAGCATTTGAACCCGGAAATTGTGATGCATGACGCCAGACTTTCCAAACGGTCAGAAAAGCAGCAGTCTGAAAATCTTGCCACATCTTCAACTTTTCCAAGATGCATATTTTCACACAATTGTATTTACTCACTACTCTGCACTTTCCATGTGAATTTAAGATGTAAATCTCTTTATACTACTAATTTGTTCAAAGTAAGCATTAAGCAAGTATTGGAAAAGCATTAAAAGAGAGAATTTTCTAAGAGCTTTAAACCTGAGCAGTGCATTTTATTGAAGAGTATATCATAAGCAAGCTTCTGCATTTAAGGTAGATGCACATGAAATGGACAAACATGTCCGTCTAGCACTTTACAAGCAAATGAAAAAGTAGTGGAAAGCGAAATGAGTTTGCATGCCACACAGCTACCTATCATATTTAAGCTGGTCAGTGGAATTCACAGCACCGGCCAGAAGAAAAGCATGATTTGGAAGTGACGTCTGACTGAGTTAATTGGTCATTATATATACACAGTTAATAACAACGGGCTCTTTCATACGTGAACTGCTGCTGCAATTTTGCCAAGATGACCTCTCGTTTGGACGCTAGGTAAATTGGCCTGCTGTTCATTTGATTACATTTAGAAGTCAACAACACAACAAAAACTAAACTCACAAACAGTGATTGAAAAAGAAAAAACAAACACAGGAAACCACTCTGATACCAAACGATAATCCCACTATTTCATAGACACACAGTTAATACAAACAAACCAGAGCAGCCTCAACCCATGTCAGTGCATTTCATAACAGACATCAACTCTTCTAGATTGTAGGTAATATACCAATGTTTATCCCTTGTGCACCTAAAATTTGTTATGTTAGGGATGAAAACTTCCACTGAATTAAACTGCTGTAAAAATGCATCAGATAAATTTTTTTTCCACATAAATCTGTTAATCAACCTCAGTCCTGATCAAAACTAATAATAGTTTAGAAAATAACAGGATTTTAACTCTTTAAATTGACAAATTTGTAAATGATGTCACTGATTTGATGGAGAGAAAAAAAAATCCTAAAATTTCAATATAAAAAGTTTTACTTTTCAATATAAAATTAATTGTGGACTAGGCATTTTTCACGGTATTATGATTACTGCTCTAAAATATATTCTTTTTAAATGTCTTGGTAAAAAAAAAAATTCCCTTTTGAACACAAAATATTTTTTTTGGAGAAACATGTATAATATTTTGTAACAGTAAACATGTCAGGCTAAATAATTCAAATAAATCATTGACTTCTGCTGTCTTCGATAGTTTCAAAAAAACAGACTTGTTTATAATTTTAAGCTGCATTTTTTGGACATCTTTTCTGCTGGAAATACTGTTGTCCTTAAAAAAAGTAAATAAAAAATCTTACACATACCTTAAACGGTATAGGAGAAAATTGTGACTGTGTTGTGAAAACAGTTATCGTGCCATGCTTATTGTGGACTGGATTTTGTTTTACCTTTTATCACGGTCTTGCACATGTGAACGATTAGGAACAACATTGGCTTTGATGAATTGTTTTTCATTTTTTCTACCTAATTTACTGTTGGTAAATTTCTCTTTTTCCCCTATTGACTTCCATTATAACTACATTTGATGGTGCATAAACACAGTCTTTGTTTTTATTTACTCCATTTAGTTCTGAGAGCTGAGATGCATATTTTGATTTATTCAGACACATCAAGGTAAGCGCACAAAGGTCACTCTCACACTCTCATAGACACACACTTTAATTTGCAGTTATACTCCATACTCCACTTTTTTTTGCACAGGCCTTTTTAAGGGCTAATGGTGCCAAGTGAGGATCAACAGTAAAAAAATATTAATTTTACCTCTACCCAACAGGGAAAACCACCAATAATGCATGATTATAGGGTGTCATGGTTTTGTAATTATAAAAAGGTGGTTATAATGGAAGTGAAAAACAGCCACCAATGTTGTTGCACATCTTCAAGACTGTGATAAAAAGTAAAAAAACAAACAAAAAGAAAACACACACAATTACCTTTTATATTGAAAACATGTCATTTTGTGTTTTTTTTCACCAAATCAGTGACATCAATTACATAATTTGGCAATTAAAGTTAAAATGCTAAAAATATATATAATTATTATTATTTTATTATTATTATTATTATTATTATTATTATATATATATATTTGCATAAATCTGTTATTCAACCTCAGTGCTGATCAAGGCTACTAAATTGTTTAGATAATTACAGCATTTTAATTCTTTAATTGCCAAATTATGGAAATGATGCATTTTTGAAGCAGTTTAATTTAGTGGATGTTTATTTTTAGGGTAATAAATTTGCCCAGCGTGTATTCTTGAGGTTTTTTTGTTTTGTTTTGTTTTGTTTTTGTTTTTTAATTCTAAGCATTTTCTCAAAATATATATGTCAAAACAAGATTTGTTGCCAAAAATCATTCTGCCAGCTGAAACACAGGAAAAAGTTCTGGCTAAATTAAGACTCAAAATCACCCCAGAGTTGATGAAAACATCCTCAATAAGGGTTAAAGGAAAGTAGAGTTTATATCATTAAAGCAACTAGCATTGTTCTAAACAAAATAAAATGACAAACAAAACAATATTATAATGAAGCACATTAAAAGGCTATTTTCCACTATGCCTTTGGGATAAATAAAAGTGAATGGATAACATCATTCTCTTACAGCAACTTCATTTCTTAGTATCACTAACTAAACACCAAAACTCTGTAAATCGGTAACAGAGGAAGTGTGTGCATCATGCTCTTCTCCCAAGCTCCGCAGATTCACACTGTCCCAAAGCGAGTATATCAGGGACGCACTGAATTTCCGCCAAAAATTCTAAAATTATTGGGGATTAATAACACAATGGTGGTCAAAATGATCAGAATACCTCACAGATATAGAAAGATATTGACTTTTATTGCCTCCAAAACATGATTTCATTTTATAATGTTAATAAAACATGCAGATGGTGTGCTCTGACTGAGCACAACAAATATCAAAGGAAGTGAGTCACACTAGTTTTTATTTTTTTCATTTTTAACAGTGGCATTCGGTGTGTCTACCGTTGTCAGCAATTACAGCATCTCTCTGGCAAAGTGTCAATATATTTCCTGAGAACTTCTACACTAATGTTTCCCGGGCCTGACAATGATTACACAACTAATTTGGCTACTTCTGTGAAGGAACATGATTGTGTGACACTTACAGTGTAATAGGCCAAGCCTGTTTTTAGTAAGCACAATGATCTAAATCTAACTATAGTGCATAATGAGGACTTTGTATATACAATGAGTTAGTAAAGACCTATATTCACTGAAAAATAATTGTGGCCACTGTATTATTTCTGTCCCATTTTATGTCACAGTTAATAAAATGAGGTTATTATATTGGCTTGTGTTTTTTTTAATGATTATAATTTAAGTTATTGGTAGGGCCACACGGAATCTGCGAGTGCAGAATTTCGCAGATTTTTAGCCCATTATTGATTCTGTTTATTTACTTGTGTAAATGTATATTTAATCAGTTTTAAAAATTAATTTCAGTAATAATATTGACTAATATGAAAATATTCATATGATTTATTTACAATACAGTTTGAGAAGTACCATTTTCGGTGTTTTAGTTGATATTTTATATGAGAGACATGCTTTGTTTACCAAATAAAGTGGATCTAATTAGATTCACATTGTAAACATTAAATACATGTTAAAAAGGTATCACTTTTTATTTCATATATTAAGGTTTTAGTTATGATACTCCCAAAATCATTCTGCATGCAGGGGCGCCGCTGGCTGGCAGGGGCCCTATGGCAACCTTTGCGGGGATGCGTTGGGTAGTGTCATTAGGGCCCCTTATAATATCTCTGGGGGCCCCAAAACTGCTTGGGCCCTTAGAATCGTCCTAACTTTTCCCCTCCTAGTGGCGCCCGTCTGCATGAATGTGCAGATTTTTAACAAAATACTCCGTAGAAATAGCAAAAAATGTCTGCAGATTCCATCTGGCCCTGGTTATCGGTTTAAATTTGTAAAACCATCTATATTATTTATTTAAATAAATATCAATTAGTATTTCCGATTTTTGGCAAAGCGCATCCACCATTTTCAGTCTTCAGATTTTTCATTGTAGTACACTCCTTGAGAACACATCTCACAAAGCTGATTGGGATGGATGGCGCTTCTATTCAAGACGACACATTAAGAAGAGATTGCTTTGCTATTTTGGTAACTTAAAAAGCAATAATTAGCAGCACCAAAACAATGAAATAACCACAAAATGCTTCAGTAAAAGAAATGAGTTTATATTCCTGTTTGGGAAATAAAAATGATCTCAACGAATCTGAAATTCTTTTGAGAATCTGGTGCTTACCATACAAATTTACTAAATAACAACTTCATTAAACACCACGAGGAAGCCAGTCATTTAAATGATGATATTTTTGATATATGTCAGAAACTGCAAGCCATTGACTTCTAAAGTATTTGCTTCCAACTATGAAAAGGCATTCTTCAAAATATCTCATATCTTTAATAATAATAAAAAAAAACTCATAAAGGATACAGTAGGAACCACTTCTGTAAGTGAACTTTACATTTAAATAAATCGTACATGCGTGATAATATACACAAACGAGGAGCTCCCATTTCCCTCAGAGCCCTCGTGCTTTGATTAAAACACTCTGTGAGGAGGAAGTTGGATTGTCTTCACCCTCAACAAGCATCTCTTTGGCCTCCCCGTGTGCATCCACAACTACAGCCTTTTTCTTCAAGTCCTCGTATTGCTTCTGCCTGTCAGCCATGGCGGAGCAAGCCTCAATCACTTCATCGCTTTCAAAATCATAATCGCCCTTTAACTCAGGAGCCTCCACAAGGAGCCTTCGGGCTTCTTCTTCCTGGGACGCTTTTTCACGGAGAGATCGCTGGTTCTCCCGGAGCTTTAAAGCCCAGTCGAGGTCTTCCTCCCAGAGAGGACGCTCAGACGGATGCAGGTGCAGCGCCACTTGAAAAGACCGTACAGCCTAGAACAAAACATGTAGGGAATAGTAAACATTTTCACAAAGGGGAAACCGGATGCAAATACAGTAGTCAATATTGAAGTTTTTCAAATCTGTTCTAAGAAAGTTGTGATCCGCTTCTAGTGTTGACTGCTGTATATTCAATAGGTTTGGGGTTTGTAAAAATGTTTCATCTTTTGAAAGAACTATGGTATGCTCCCATTTATGGTATGCTTCATTTATTTAAAAATAAATAAATCAATTTAAGTTTGCATGAAATCAAAATTAACAAGGTTTATTTTGCTAGTGTAGATTGTACATTGTAATGTGAGCAATTAATCCATGCAGGTTAATCCACTGAAAAAACAAAACTTTAAATTAAATCTGACCATTTGCTTCCACTCTGGAATGACAGTCCTTCTCTGATGATGTCAATTTGAAAGCTTGGATGAAATAGACAGGCCCCTCCAACTGTTGAGTGAGTGAAAGATCAGAGGAGTGTAAAAAAAGAAACTCCTCAACCTACTCAATATTCCATTCCAATTGGAAATACATCATATTGATATAAGTCTGCAGCAACTTCCGGTTCATGCAGATTTTAAATAAACATTGTTTATTGAAATATCACTTCAAATGTAATTTATGTTTTATTTATTTATGAATCTGTAATTTAAAATGTATTAATTAACATATTTAGCAGAATGTCTTCAGGTCCAAGTGATCATTTACATTTCATTTTAACATCATGATCTTTTCTGAAGAAATATCTCGTATTAATAATAATATTGAATACAGCTTAACCTTAATAATGATAAATTTTTTGAGGATTTTGTGGAAGTAAGAAAAAAAAACAATTCAGGATTCCTCAAAAGAACTCAATTTATTTGAAAAAAAAAATGTCTTACACAAATATATTTAATGCCACTTTTTCATTAATGTAAAATATCCTTACTCAAGAAAGTTATTAGTTTTCATAAACCTCTGATCTCAGATGTGAACAGTAGTGCGAATGATATAACAACTACAGTGCATCCGGAAAGTATTCATAACGCTTCACTTTCTACACATTTTTATATGTTACAGCCTTATGTCAAAATGGGTTAAATTGATTTATTTCCTGAACATTCTACACACAACACCCCATAATGACAATGTGAAAAAAGATTTTTTGAAATTGTTGCAAATATATTCAAAATAAAAAACCTGAAAAATCAGATGTACATCAGTATTCAACGCCTTTGCCGTGACGGTCTAAATTGAGCTCAGGTACATTCTGTTTCCACTGATCATTCTTAAGATGTTTCAGCAGCTTATTTGGTATTCATCTGTGGTTAATTCAGTTGATTGAACATGATTTGAAAAAGGCATACACCTGTTTATATAAGGTCCCAGGGTTAACAGCGCACAAAAAAGCACAAACCAAGCATAAAAAATAAGGAATTGTCTCTAGACCTTAGAGACAGGACTGTTTCGGGGCACAAGACTGGCGAAGGTTACAGAAAATTTCTGCTGCTCTGAAAGTTCCAATTTGCATAGTGGCCTCCATCATCAGTAAGTGGAAGATGTTTGGAACCACCAGGACTCTTCCTAGAGCTGGCCAGCCATCTAAGCTGAGTGAAAGGTGATCAATAACCCGATCATCTTCCAGCAGGACAATGACTCAAAGCACACCACCAACATATCAATGGAGTGGCTTCACGACAACTCTGTGAATGTCCTTGAGTGGCCCAGCTAGAGCCTAGAGCAAAATCCTATTGAACATCTCCGGAGAGATCTGAAAATGGCTGTACACCGTCGCTTTCCATCAAACCTGAAAGAGTTTGAGAGGTACTGCAAAGAGGAATGGGCAAAAATTCCCAAAGACAGGTGTGCCAAGCTTGTGGCATCATATTCAAAAAGACTTGAGGCTGTAATTGCTGCCAAAGGTGCAAAGTATTGAGCAAAGGCTATGAATACTTATGCACGTGATTCTACAGGTTTATTTATATATATATATATATATATTTGTAACAATTTCAAAAAAATCTTTTTTTCACATTGTCATTATGGGGTATTGTGCGTAGAATTTTGAGGAAATAAATAAATTTAATCCATTTTAGAATAAAACTGTAACATGAAAAAATTTGGAAAAAGTGAAGCGATATGAATACTTTCCAAATGCACTGAATGTTAAAAAAAATCTATTTTTATAGTATAATAGAAAATATATACGAAGTAATATTCATTCATTCATTCATTCATTCATTTTTTTTTGGCTTAATCCCTTTATTAATCCGGGGTTGCCACAGTGGAATGAACCGCCAACTTATCCAGCATATGTTTTACGCAGTGGATGCCCTTCCAGTTGCAACCCATCTCTGGGAAACATCCATACACACTCATTCACATTCATACACTACGGACAATTTAGCCTACCCAATTCACCTATACCACATGTCTTTGGACTTGTGGGGGAAACCGGAGCACCCGGAGGAAACCCACACGACCATGGGGAGAACATGCAAACTCCACACAGAAATGCCCACTGACCCAGCCGGGGCTCGAACCAGCGACCTTCTTGCTGTGAGGCGAACGTGCTACTCACTACACCACTGTGGCGCCTATATAATAATTTATATAAATAAATATATACAGACATAATTGCAATTATATTTATAATAGTACAATACAACCTAATTTTTTAAACAAAATTAAGCTTCAACAGATACATTTGAAAAATAATTAAAATAAATAAATCCAGGTCTACCCTGACACCTCCACCAACAAAACTTAACACACATAATTTCTCAACTGCTTAATTAAACCTTTCTAATCCTACTGCAATCACAAGAAGCCCAATTAAGATTCAATAAAAGTATTTCCTGCTTTTTAAGTCAATTTAAACAATGTGGGCCAGATGTATTAAACCGGACACATGAATGTAATCCTATAAAACCACTGATGGCAGTGGAAAGTTTTCAGAGTGATCTACAAACGCATATGAGGTCATAAACAAGCAGTTTAGAATGATAAATTGTGTCAAACCTAAGACAGGCACAAAATGAGTTAAGCGTGTTTTGTGTGAGTGCATGTGTGTCTACAGCATAATAAAGTAAATCTGCAAATTTTAGTAAATCATGTTTGTGGATGATACTTCTAAACTCTGTATTAAGGGGAAACTATCACAAAAAGCATTTAAATACAATAAGGTTAGACGGAAAAAAATAATCTACGCCTAAGGCTACTAAAATGACCAAAAGCAATGACAAACAGAATGCAAATGGTCTTCTCCACTGTGTTTTACTAAAATGCAACATGCATTTAATGAGAGCACATACTGTACACTCCAAAGTGAACACGAACAGATGTTTGTTCTACATAAAAAACAAATGAGCTCCTTGCTTGTTTGAAAATAAAAAAAACAAACCTCTGAAGCCCACTGGAACTAATGAAAATCCACTAAAACAACGCAAATTACACAAGTAAGTCATTTCCCGTTTCATCCCCAAAACCCACTTCAAGAAAAAAAAAAAACAGTAAAAAGAAACAGGCGTGTGGTTTCAGCTTAATAAAACTAAATATGGACTGATGATAAGCCTTAACAAATCACAGCATCTATGCTTGCATACAATAATAGCAGCTGCAAACCACAATGTTAAAAACGCAACATCAACACATTCTTCCCTGAACTACTACACGTGAGATGTGTCACAGATGTATTATACACTCAAAATTAAAATGATTTTCAGAGAGCTAACGGCTTTCAACGTGCAAACAGTATGACAGCTGCTTCAGCACTGAAGAGGTCGTTCGGTCTAGGGAAAAACTGCAATAACACATGTTCATTTACTTCTGTATGGGTTCTAAAGTTCCTGCTGTGAATCAGTCACCCTGCTCATGTTACCCAGGGGACGACAGCATGAAAGAGAAAGAAAAAACAATATTTACTCTCTCTTTATGCCCTGGGAAAACAATGAATTCATAAATAGGATTTAGTGGTGCATTTTACCTTTATAATTGCCCTACTGACTCAACAATCTACAAAGTAATGATCGACTCCTTCAGCAGAAACACTAGATCACGTATCAGCATGAGAAAGGGGGAATATCAGAGCCAGTGTGAGCACGAAACCAAGAATCCAGCCCTTGTCAAAAAGCAAAGCTTTAATGAGGAATAAAGCCATGTGATGGTTTCAGAAGGCCTTTTCTCCTCTGGGTCCTGATTGATTTAACAGAGATGACTTCAACAGTTGTGCTTAAGTCATGCTACAGATTTATTCAATCCTGCACCGCTGTTGGTGACTAACACAATCAACTGAATAGTGCTGAATCCTATAAGATGCTTTTTGTCCACACAAGAAGGTTATATGACATATCGAGATTAGTGACTTTAATTTATTCCATGGCCTGTTACAGGGCGTGTATTAAATTTGCTGAAATTCACAGGTAGGTCCGTTTTGACAGAGATTTCCAGGTAGGTCAGTTTTGACGGAGATGGAAATCTGTGTATTACTCACTGTTGAAAAAAGTGTAACGGTAAACATGGATTCCACGATGCACCTCAGCCAATCACGTAACAGCATTAACACATCACGGATCAGCGTTCACAGTTGACAGACCTAGCTGAAGCAGCATTTACTACCCTTCTCTTAAGAAATAACATTTTTAATAGGGTAAAATATACATTTGATTCACCATGAACGTGTTGTCTAGTGTAAAACATGTTGAAGATTAACAAACAGGCTTTCAGCTGATTAAATGAAAAGTTATTTCCTCACAAAGGTTTTTATTCCAAGTAGTGAGTACTTCCATGAAAACAAAACGGCCTCTGGGCTCCTCCTTTTGTACTGGCTATAGCATCACACCTTTAGCCATTACACCTTTTTGGCTAATGATTTCTGGCTTATAGTAGCTTTGGTTTTGATCACTGAAATAAATGCGCTTCTCCCAAACATTAGTAGTAACCATAGCAACTGCTACGAGTGACAGTAGACGGAGCCATAGTTTCTCTGAAGTGAATGCACGTTCAACAGCTGCTACACATCACTTGCTCTCCACTGTTGAGCTCATTCTTATTTTTACTAGTTATCGCAACTTACATTTTATTAGTTACCATAACCTAAATGGTCTAGTTACTGAAACATAATTTTTTAGTTACCACAGCTTAAATTCTGTAGTTACTGCAACTTAATAATTCTTGTTACTGCAACCTAATTTTTCTAGCTAGTACAAGAAAGCATGGTGAATGTAAACAATGTAAACAACGTCAGCAAATGACATGCTACACTTTATGCAAAATTCACTGTATACTGGCCTAATATCTTCAATATATTTATTTTATTCAATATATTAATGAAGAATAAACCTGATACCTGATATATTTTGAAAACAGTGTGAGAAAAACATGTGAACAGCAAATAACCATCTTGTAAGGAGGACTACAATAAAATAAGGCAAAATTTCCAATAGCAAGTGAAGATAATAAATAATTATTCAGCTGAATGTAAAGACATTAAAAATAAGTTTCTTTAATAAATAAAAACTTTTGCTCAAACTTTACAGAATGTTCCACTGGAAATGGAATTTTCCAGAAACGGCATGATGTTTCAGTAAAATGTGCTCATAATGCAGCACAGTTAATGGAATATTAATCTTATTTGAAATGGAATGAACCGCACACGATAACATTTACATTGCATCAGTTACACAATAACATGATTAAAAGCAGTGGATACTGTTAATCAGATTTGAGGGAAAGTAAACAAAAAACACAGACCTCATTTAAAAAAGATTAAGAAGTTATCAGCACATTTCCAAACCTTTCAACAGCACATTAACTTTGATATATTGAACTACAACATACAGTAAATACATGTTATCATAGTTAATAATGCAGAAATTATGTTGAGCTTACATTACATGATGAACACTGATGAAGCTTGAAAAAATGTGCAATGAATTCAAGAAAATAAAAAAATGAAAATAAAAGAGTGGAAAAATAATACAAGTTACTAAGGCTGTGCAATTCATCAAGAAAAAAAATTCAAATAAAAATCGTGATTTAAGCACATGCAATTTCTTAATCGTGTAAGGCTGCAATTTTATCTATTAATTTATTTAGATTTTTGTTAATGTTCTTGTGAGCATGATTTAATATGTTAACTAATCAGCAGCACAGCGGTCAATTACAGCTAAGCTGAGAGGTAGAAAGATGTTAACCAATCAGAGCTCACTTTGCGCAGAACGAAGTTGAGCGGAAGAACCGAATAGGTGGTTTTGATTTTCGTTAGTTTTTTATTCATTGTTATAACAGGAATTGAGGTTAGTTCATCTTTATTTGTTCATCTTGTCTGTTTTTAAGACAATTTATTACAGTTTTGTTTATCAAGCAGTTAGTACTACTGTGTACAGGATGTTTTTAACTAGATTTAAGGTTAGTTAATCTTAATTTATTTTATGTTGTCTGTTTTAAAGACAATTTTACTTCAGTTTTATTTATTACACTTAATACTATGTTATTTCATTGAGAAATGTTTTGTTATGCACATCTCGTGCACTAAATACATTTAGAATGTGTGTATGCAGCTTGTTTGAAAAAGCAAAAACAGCTGCCAAAATCGCAAATAAAATCGCAATCGCAATATTTGTTCCAAAAATCGCAATATGATTATTTTGTCCATATTGCACAGCGCTACGTGCTACTTAAAAAAAATAAAAAATAAACAGAAGCTACATTTCCCTAGTTTTAGACAATTTCAGCAAAATCCTAGCAAAAGCTGTCAAAATGTTTTAGGCAAGACTTATCAAATAGTCAATTATAAAAGCAGCAGTTCTAAACGTGTCCCATGATCTCTGAAAAAAATACATAAACATTAATCTTAACATTCCACTCGCATCCTTAGGTTATTATTCTCTTCGGTAAATGACTTGACATGGCATGCTCAGCCAAAAATAGTAAAGTATTTAGTCAAAGTCAAGCCAGGATGTCAAGCTCGGTGTGTGCAATGAGTGTTTAGATTACAATAGATACAAGTAGTCACTAGTCGGAGAACTGCAGGATCTGCAAGGTTTTCTTTCATTATGCTTGTCTGTCTAATGCACTCAATCGCACACAGGTTGGGGCATGTAAGGCGTGGCGCTGTTCCTTCTCAAGTAATCTTCCATGCTTCTGGGTCTGGATGTACTGAACTACACACTTCATTACAATGACACCTGATGTGACTGATGGATAAATGGCAGTATACCACTCACTCACCTTTTGACTGCCTGGCAAGGACACAAATACCGTAACATGGAAGGATGGTGGCTGGAGATGATGGAAAAGATGCTTTGGTATGTGGAAAAAGCTCATCAGCTAATAAATTGACTCCCAAGGCCGGCTGTTCATACAGCTGATTTAGGTGTGACCATTTCAGCAGGATTTACAACCGTGAAAAAAATATTCAGGGACAAGTGTGAGACAGACCTAAACAGAGCTCATGGACCATAACATAAATATGTCGGACTTAAAAAAAAAAAACTACAATGCTCAAATGCACCTAAATTTACATTGTGTTGCAGATTAATGTACAACACAATCACACATAACAGTGCCGTTTCACAGCTTTTCATCAAGTGAGATGCCTAAAAAAGTAGCAATGTAATTTATTGGCTTGTGTTATGTTGAAATACATTTTTACTTTACCGGTTTAAAGTTAATTTCGATTGAGTTGATTTTAGGTTTGAGATATGCTGGACATTGACTAATGTTATTCTATGGACTAAAACGTAAACAAAATTAAATAAATGACTTTTTAGAAGGCTGTAGCAAATACTGAACATCATATTGAATATGAGTTTTTCCCAATAACTTACAGTGCACAATTACTATAGGAAACCAAATACCGAAAGTATTTTTTTTTTCACATTCTAAAGGTTTTAGTTCATTCTCACTGGCCTATGTATAATATTTTGTCAAAACATCATCCTAAATATGTAAAAAACACAGTTATTTTAGAAAAAAAATCATTGCTTTAATTCACATAAATGTCATTTTGCCTTTCTAAGTTTTTTAGACTGACTTAACTACCAAAATATCCCATTACATTAATAAAAGTACACTATATAAAGAACACAAGTGCTGCTAAAAATTGAGAACATTGCACTAGTACCCATTGACATATTATTACTTTTACAAATAATTTAGAACAAAGTGATTACTCTTATGGACTGTTAATTTTGTTGTTTTAGTTTCAATGAATGATATAATAAGAGCTGGTGATGCAGATTTAAGCATTTACTTATAATTCGCTCACTAGATAAAATGTACTTACTAGTTCCACTTCTCCAAGACTTAGCTGAGCGCGGCCCAGGGTTTGCCAAGCCTCCCACCAGATGGGGCGGAGTCTGGTGGCTGTCTCTGCAGACTGCACTGCCAGAAACACCTCTCCAAGGGTGATCAACACCTATGGATTACATATCAAAAGGTTAGAGATCCAGGTTTTTGTTCAGTTCTTTCCAAGGAATATACATATAGACTATTAAAATATGACTAATACACCAAAGATCATACACTCGCTAAATATTTAGAGGAAAAACCTGTATCAAACCCTGAATGATTGAGGATCACAAACTACCTGACTTTCTTTTCATTTTGAACTTACACATTGTTGCAAGGAGATGCATAAAATGTTTTTAAATTGACATTTTTTAGGATTTCAAAATTAAAAGAACAATATGATCTAAAAATCGTTCAAATCAAAATATCAAACATGGTCGATCCTCAGGCTCAAGCACAAATCTGTACAAAAAACATTTTCCATAAAATGTGTTCTTTTCTTAATTTGCCAAAAAAATTATAATAGCAAACTAGACAAGATTAACCATGCATAATATTTTTTTCTAAAAAAACGCAAGCATGCACATCTATATTTCTCACAATTTAATTGTAGTACAGTTTGTGCTGAATACAATAAAAATACAAGCTGACTTTCTAAGTAATGTATAGCTGAAATAAGCACAAATGTCAGGGCATGTCAAAATATCTTAGGGGCCCCAAAATCACCTCAGACCCCAGAGGCTTAACTACATATACAATATTTGCATAATATGAAGTCTGAAATCAATCAATTCATATATTGTATTGCATAGACTATACAATAGACTAGTATACAATACTAGCATAGACTAGTATTGCATTTGTAGAGTTTTGGATTTAGTGTTTGTTCAAACAATTATTTTATTTGTATAAAGGAGGTTTGCAAAAGAGTTAAGCTGTTCAAACACTAAGTTTGCTTTGGTTTGCACTGGACATGGACATACAAATAAAACAAAACAAAATAAAAACAAAATAAAATAAAAAACAAAACAAAAGCTAAACTAAATTTAACAAAACCATCAATGAAACAAACTAAAATCTAAATTGAAATATTCAGAAAATTTAACAATAGTATAAATTGATAGTATTAATATTTATTATTAATAAATCTTATTTTAAAATGAAAAACTATAGAAACCTTAGTTTTCCCAGATTGCATTTAGTACAGACAAAGAAAACCTCAGTCTTACTATTTACCTGGAGAAAATTGAGAAATCCAAGATTTTATTCCTTCTAAACAGCCCAAGCAAGAAAAAGAGGGAATAATAGAAAATGACTAGAAAGACAAAGGGAACTGTGTGCCACCTGCATAACAATGAAAACGTATTCTATTTTTCCTAAAAGAGGTAATAAATAAATAAACAAATAAAAATGATCAATAAACAGATTAAACTACTTTATATTTTATTTAAATGTATATTTTTAAAACAGGGGGCGACACTGGGATTGTTCTCCCCGTGTTTGTGTGGGTTTCCCCCAGGTACTCCGGTTTCCCCCACAGTCCAAAGACATACGCTATAGGTAAATGGAATAAACTAAATTGGCCATAGTGTATGTGTGAATGAGTGTGTATGGATGTTTCTCAGTACTGGGTTGCAGCTAAAAGAGTATCCGCTGTGTAAAACATATGCTGGATAAGTTGGCGGTTCATTCTACAGTGTCGACCCCTGATTAATAAAGGGACTAAGCCAAAGAAAAATAAGTGAATTCATTTTTAAAATATGAATTAACATCTTAAAGCATTAGAGTATTTGGTTTAATCTTAAAGATTCGATTAAAAACCTCTTCAGTGCTGTTAGATGAATGAATTTCTCATGGTTTTTGGATTGACACGACGGTGAGACAATAATAACAGAATTTTTATTTTAGCCTGAACTGACCCCGTAAAGCTACGACTGGGTGTGATTTATTCAGTACAGAAGAACAAACCGAAAACTCCTATTCTAATAATCAGTATTGTTGAAGTAACCCATGGTTAATGAGCCTTCAAGTTTGACCTACAAATTGGGAAACTGTGTTCATATTTACTCAGTTACATCAATTCCCAAGCTGAGGTCATTTATTTGACATTTCATTTTAAACCACAATAAAAGTTTTATCGTGAAGTAAAATCATCCACTCAGGTCATAAGAGGCAAACAACATGATGACAATGAGTGAGTGAACACTGCACTACGTGGACACAGGAAAGTTGTAGCATCACAGACGTTTCCATTATGGCGCTTTATTTACTTTAAAGCCTTTAAACTCAGGTCAGCATAATAATTAAAGTAAATAACAGCTTTATACAATGAAGGTGTTGCCGGAGTAACAGCAGTTGAAGGACAAAAACAGACTGTAATTTTGCCAGCAGGTTTGCTTCTGAGAAATGTTAAATTCACAAGTTGAAATGAGCATTACTGCCAGAACAGGTGTGGAAAATAAACTTTATGCAAACTCTAGAAGAGCAGCGCTGGACAACTGGTCCAAAACGATCAAGTTACTAATGAGAGACACTCAATCATTCCCCACTCAGTGTATTCAGGTGACTCTCCTCATACAATCATCCAGCCAGGGAAAGGTCACTGCTTTGGTTTATAAGAGGGGCAAAACAAGGACAGCCAGATCTTGTAATTGCGACCAGCATTGACCGATGCTGTGCTCAAGTACTTCTGGGAAATTCCCACTCAGAAGTTCGGAAGTCATAATAACATTATGTACGTTCCAGGGATTTTTTTAAATTATTTATTTTTTCAATTAAAATGGACTGACTAGACAACTTCATATTGGCAGGAAGCTCTTAGAGCAGGTGTAAATCAATATAAATATTTTTTAAAATGCACATTAGGTGTACAGTTCAACAGCAAATGAATTAAAAGGTAATGCCAACCTTGAGAACAACATATTATGATTAAAGAAATATGGCTCATATAGATATGTGTGTGTGTGTGTGTGTGTGTGTGTGTGTGTGTGTGTGTGTGTGT
>CAIGQQ010033541.1:9548359-9561981 GCA_903798035.1 Danio albolineatus
AGGAACCCCAAAAAGTGCCTCCAGGAACCTTTAATTTTTACAGTGTACAAAACTCAAACAAAAAGGTAAACTGTTAAATTGTGGATTAAAGCTAATAATGATGCGAATAATGCTCCGGTTTACTTCATATGACCCCAGTATATATTCTTTTCTTTTCGGCCCTAAAAGTGCTGGAAGCCTTTGGCCTTTTATGAATCACTTAGTAGCCAGTTTCAACTTAAAAATCATCATTAATGTTTTACTAAAGAAAGGGGAGGGGGTAGACTACATCTTGGATGGCCTAAGAGTGTGTAAGTAAAAAGCATTTTCAAATGTTTGGTGAACTACCCCTAAAACCTCGACAAAATAGAATATATTTACAGTGTACACACGCACGCACGCACGCACGCACGCACGCACGCACGCACACACACACGCACACACACACACACACACACACACACACAAAAAGGTTAAGGTAACTAAATATTGCAACGAACTTAAGATTGCAACAAATCATCAAAACTAATCCTAATTAGTAAACAAATTGAGTAAACAAAGCAAGCTGAGTACAGTAAAACCCATCAAATGAAGAGAACTCAAACCAACTGAGTACTGTAAAACCTAATAAGTTAAGGCAACTCAAACTGTTTGAGGAAACTGACTGCTACAAACCATTTGAGTTAAAAAAACTAAGCTATATGAGTACTGTGATCTTACTCCATTTAAGTTGAAGCAAGTATTTATATATTGAAGTATATCTATCTATCTATCTATCTATCTATCTATCTATCTATCTATCTATCTATCTATCTATCTATCTATCTATCTATCTATCTATCTATCTATCTATCTATCTATCTATCCACATATATTGATGAATATATTTATTTATTCCATGTAACCCAAGGTATGTTTAAGGTAAAAGCTGGATGTTTTACATGTCACTGCAAGCATCATCTCATATTTCATGCCTCCAGAAAAAGCTAACTTTAAAAAAAAAAAAAGTTTTAGTATCTTGTCAGGCAAAGAAAAACAATTTTTTATGACTACAAATGACCACTACTAAAAGGAGAACATAATCTCTTATAACTGCAGCCTTTAACCTTTAGATAAATATTGCAGACGCTTGCGTCATAAAAAAAATAAACGTTATAATACAAAAAGGAATGTTCTTGGGGAAAAGGGGATGTGAGTCATAAGTTTTTCTAAAATAAAAGCATAAAAATGAATAAAAGGAGTGACAGGAAGTGCTGTTTGATACTACAACAAAATAACGTTTTTAAACTCTTTGAATGTTCTCAATCTTATGTGTATAATTTTGACAGTAAATGATTAGGCAGGGTTTGAGGAAGCAAGCGCCTGACCAGTGTTATCAAGTCAGCTTTCCTCTGCTCTGCTTGTTGTGAATAGATTCCTGGTTAACAAAAAAAAAACTGTGTAAATAACAGATCAGCGGTTTGCAGATAAATGATAAGCCTGAATGATTTTGTCAAAAAAATACAGCTTTCTAAGAAAACCAAAACCAATTACTGCATCTGCGTCATTAATGGTTGAAGTGAGAGGTTCAAATTTCAAAACACGTCACTTTTGAAAATGCTGGTCATAAAGGTCAGATATTGTTAACACATTAATATACTAAAATAAAGAACTTTTACAATTTACAGCGTCCTGTAATTGTTCACAAAATAAACTCCTGTATTTACAGAAACAATGCTACTGCTGCAAAACTTGCAGCTGTGCAAATGCTAGGCTTTTTTTGTTTTTGTTTTTGATGAGAGTCCATAAAACCATCCAGCTTCTTAAACTGTGCCATATCTGTGTTTATCATGCTAATAGTATGCAGGGACAACTTTTTAAGGCATGTGGTTATTGATCTGATAAGGGCTTCCTATAAAGGAATGTATCAAATCACCCTCCAGGAAAGGGGAGAAAAAAAAACAAAGTCATTTGAAAAGAATTTACTAGATGTGTTTCACAATCACGTACCTGAAAACGTCATAAGCTATGAAAAGAGAAAAAGTACATAGTGTTACTCTACCTGCAAAAGTAGGCGTAGGTATGAGCAACAGTGCACGTCCTGTCACACTTCAAAGCTGATTAGGCAAATTAGTATGTCTATAAATAAACCACAAATTGATACTACACCAGGAACCATTTGTATTTGTATAAATAATTTGAACAGTGCCATACAATATATTGAACATAATGCTATGGGCACAAAGGTCAGCCAGCCAAGTCATTTTAAATGAGATAAACACAATCTCTAAAAGCATGCTTGTGCAGGCATGTGGGAAAATATCTTGCCATTTTCAATAGTAAAAAAAAATACATGTATGGTATGTGTGAAAATGTGTTTGGGTGTGGTTTTTGTGAAACCACGAATGGTTTGTATGACAGCTCACATAAAGAAAGCACTTATTTAAAACGGGATAAAAAGAGTGTGTAAAATAATTTGAGACTTCATTGCTGTACATAAAAGAATCCCTCATTTGATAAAAGTCTACATGATCTTTCAGCATCCACCCTGTGGCCGTGTTGGACAGGAACACAATAAATTACACATACTTAAACACAACAGTGAGCTGGATGCACTTGGGTGGACTCAACCATGAAAGCATAGCAGGGGTTCTCAACTCAGTCTTGGAGGTCCGGTGTCCAGCAGATTTTAGCTCAACTCACCTGCAAGGATGTTTCTAGAAAGCCTATTAAGAGCTTGATTAGCTAGCCCAGGTGTGGTAGGAACTAAACTTTGCAGGAAACCAGCCGCCCAGGACCAATATCGAGAACCCCTGATCTATAGAGTTGGAGTAGAAAATGTAACCTGGCAGGGCTAGAAGTCTGATGACTGCTTCTCTATTAGCACCATTCATGTCTAAAAATGTTGGAATGTGACCCAAATGTAATGATAAAAATAAATAAATAAAAACTGGCATATGACACAGACATGGTTTTTCAGATGTCACTGTAGAAAAGTCACATTTGAATCTGACACTTTCATCTTGGATCTAGACCTTTTTTTATGAACAGCAGTAATTGAAGCATCTGAGTTTTGTCATGTTACTTCATTGTGAACAGTTTAAATATCAGTTAAATCAGTATCAAATTACAATTATCAAACTGTATGTCAGATTTATACTTGGCACGAAGCATGAAAATGTCAATGAATCAATGAAAGCATATAGTGTGTACACTAAATAAATTCTGTATGTGCATTTATGAATGTTTGTGTAAAAAACCTAAAGTTGAAGTATGTTAAGCTAAGCTGGGCTGAGCCTGGTTAGTACCTGGATAGGTGACCACTAGGTCAGTGTGAGTCCTAACGCCCCAGTATAGTGAAGGGGACACTATACTGTCAGTGAGCGCCGTCTTTCGAATGAGACGCTAAACCGAGGTCCTGACTCTCTGTGGTAATTTAAAATCCCATGGTACTTCTTGTGAGGAGCAGGGGTGTAGCCCTGACAATCATGGCCTCTCCAAATTATCCCCATCCACTAAATTGTCTGTATCACTGTCTCTCCGCTCCACCTATAGCTGGTGTGTGGTGAGCACACTGGCGCTGTTGTCCTTTGGCTGCCGTCACATCATCCAAGTGGATGCTGCACACTGGTGGTGGTGTGGAGAGATATTTTTATACACTGTATACCCTGAATCACATGCTGAGCTTGTAACAAGCTGCAGAGAACTGTGATTTAGTGTAATAGCATGCTGTTGTTTATTTTATTTATTTACTGTTGTTGTTAGGTTTTAAAAGGTTGTGTGAAGACAGGCTAGGTTGGGTCACGTTAGGTTAGGTTTAACTTTAGATTTAAGGTTAAGAGAAAATATTGACATATTGTTGCAAAGTCACTAGTAGAATGTCTGTTAAGGGGTCATCAAAATAAAGTGCTATTAGTTATTAAGCACAGAGTCCACTAATGCTCTGATGACCAACGACTGACATGTAGTCAAAAAGTTACTTACAGTTAGTAGAATGTCTAAAGTGGGCCTATACAAGTTAAACCGAGCAGAAAATCAAAATGAGTAATAATCGCTTCTATTGTAAACACAGCCAATAATGCATTAAGCAAACATCTACAATATCACAGTACAATGTGCTGGCACAGAATCAATCACTATGATGTCTGGAAAACCCATCATTCCCTTCATGAGGATGCTGGGACACTTACAGTAATTTTGAGAAAGAATTCACGTCAAGCTGATAGATGTTCTTCACTGTAAACGTCATCCTTAACATAAGTGACACTATGACGCTTCCATGTAACTATGTCCTCAGCTTTCCCTGCTGGGCCGTCAATGTTTCATTAACCCCCTGCAAACTTATTGGCTTTTAATTGAAGAAAGCAAAAAAATGTGACCACTGAGGAATTTAATAACATTCAAGCATTAAATCTTAATATCCCAGATTACGTTAATCAAAAACACAGAGCAAATTCATCAGCGAGACGATGAGTTTAAAGTTCAGTGAAGCATGAGGAATATGCTGATTGGATAATAACAACAAGACACACACTTCTGTTTTTTTTGTTACCAAAAGTTTCGGTCTGACCTTTCAGCACTTTCAGAGCTTCAAATGGAGATGTATAGACATTTATAATCCTAATAATATGCAATGGAAACTTGCGAATGGTCTCATTTCATCCCGCTTAATGAAGTATTGCAGGAAAGTAGAACTTGAAATGAACGTCATTCAGGAAATAGCTCCACTAATAGCGGAAAAGCTCCGACATGCGTCAACATTAGTGACATGAGACACAAACCATCTGTCCTGTCACTTTTCATCAGAGACAACTTAGTGATCATCATCGAGACAAGGATTAAGAGGTTGTTCGCATGTGCTTTTTAGAAATGTAGACCCTTAATCACCCGCTTCTCAAACTAAACTGCAGTGCATGCAATAATGAGGAATAATGTTATATAGGCCACTGATAATCAACTCACCTACTTGTGGCTAAACTCCAGATAGCTTTCGTTATTCGCTTAACCAGAGGAAAAGGATCCCTACAATCCTTGCACTTTTGAACAGTTGCAACGCTACGCCTTTTTTCCCCATTTCTGTCACCTGATGGAGTTTGGACTCCTTACCACTGACGGATTTGGCATAGTTTACAGCTGAATAACATCCTTTAACATTAATATGCATATTTAATTGCACGTGAATCATCACTGAACTGACTCAACCTGAAAGACTACATTGTTGTCTCCTCCGTAGTTGCTTATTGCTCAATTGAACTTATCAAAATTCGATGAAACTTGGCAGATACTAATAATGGATTACCAGTTTATCTCACTAAATCTGATTGACACAATCTGTTTTGTATAAAGCACTACAGAAACAAAAGTTTTTTTTGACAAAATGACAATATTATACATTATTATATCTCCTTTATGAGTGATACTGTACTAAATTTAATAGAATTCATAAATTACTTCATTATTGACACCAAGACAAAATCAAACAGATAATTTAATATTGAATTCGGAGTTAGACTGACATAAAAATCCAATTTCCAACTTGTTTACACTGAAGTCAGGTGAATAAAAGTTATCAGAGAAGTATACACATTAGTTATTTCCACATATTAACAAGGTTAAAGTGTAGTACTAACACGTTACTGTAAAACTGCAGTTCAACAATATGCAAACATTTCTTTTAAATCATTTACTAAGCCTCGATCTAACTCATGTGGAAGTTTATGAGAAAGAAAAGCCCACCAAAAAGTAAAAGAAACAATCAAACCGAAAGCTATGTTAATACTGGGATGACTAAAAGGACTTGGGGTTAAATGGCAAAGAAAGCAACTTCTGAGAAAGGCCAGCTTTCAAAACTCCCATGAAGCTCAAGAAATTAACTTGTTAAATTGGCTTAGAAATATACAGTATCTTCAACGCAAGATGTGGCTATTGATAAAAAAATACAGCATTTATATGCAGGAGCAAATCCAGTATGATTCATAAACTGCTTTACCTCATAACCTTTCAGTTATAAGAACTGAAACTTGAAATGCAGTCTCATTGAGAGCATTTTGCTGACCTGTAAAGCCGCTGTCCTCCAGCTCCATGTAATTTCCTCATCACAATCCACTTATTCTCCAAAAAACTTGATTATAAAAGTCACCAGGGGCAACACGCCTCTTCAGGAGCTGCTGGGTTTTCACTTATTGGTGTAAAGCATTAGCTAGTGCTTCTGTTTTAGACAGTCTCGCCAGTGACTGCAGCTGGACAAGACAGGGACAGTAAGTGTTTGCTTTTTGTTTCGTTTATTTGTAAAAAAGTAAATGAAAAAAAAGAGTCTGCTGTAACATCTGTACTACTGCAAATACTGTTGCTGTGCAAAACGTGGGGTTTCTCAACAGAAAAAAGAACTTAGATTTGGAAAAAAGTGACTACAGGTCAGGTATAACTTTAATTTATGTGACAACACAATCCCATAAAACCACCACATGAGCAGAAATATCTGTGAAAAATCTAATATTAAAAATTGTGCAAATATAATTTCCACAAACAAAATCGAGCAAAAACAGCCCACATTAAAACATGTGAGCACTAGCTGGATAATCAGCATGAGGTCTATTATCATTTTTTTTTTCTGGCATTGCAAATAATTAGCATTAATACTAAATTACATTATGTTCTCTCCCTTGCTCTCTGTTCTTGATCCTGTTCCTTTTAGCAGCGACTATCACAGCCATGTTAAGCTCAAAATAGACTAAAGCATGGTTTTTGGGTGCTTTAAATAATGGTGCAAATACCAGCAGTTTAAATACAGCAACATTTACATTTAAACTTTTCAGCCTTTATCTTTGAGTCTAAAGAAAAAATTCAAACGGAATGCATATAAAATAAAACAAACAACGTAAAGTATGTATGTATGCATCTATAGTACAGTATATCCTGTTTTTCAACACACAAATGAATGCAAGAACCATGGCTGATTTTGATACCACCAGACAAAAACTGCATTTCTAAAACAATAATTGCATTGAAATTCAATGGCACATGGATACATGCAATCTTTCAGAGGTGACGTGAAACTCTTGTGTAAAAAAGCTTTTGCTCAAACTTGTGCACACGTAAGGTTTAAGAAACCGAATGTGATTTGATAACTCAGTATACTCACAGTAAGTCAAAATAATTTAGAAATAAGTTTGAATACAGCAATAATGCTGTAATGAACATCCAAATGCCATCCACACTAAACAAATCATTATTTAATACAATATATAAATATGTTCTATATGTTTTCCGCTCAATAACAAAATAAAGACACAAGACAGTGGTCAGAAAACTATTAGAAAGCATCTTGGTCATAGAAACATAGTAACATCCATCTATGGAATGCACTGACATCATGTCCACAGATGAGCCTTGATTATAAAGCATATTTAAAGGGGACCTGTTATGCAAAAATCCATTTTATTAGGGGTTTAAACACAGTTGTGTGGCAACCGTCTGTGAACAAAACCAGCTTGTAATGGTTAAATGGTAAAAAAATAAACATTTAATTAATTTAAAAAAAACTTTTGATAAAACTAGTCTGCAGAAACACTAGCTGTCTCTCCTTCATTAGCATAGGACTTTAGTCTTGTTTTTTAATCTATGCTGACACACAGGCATTTGTTCCCCCGTCCTCTTTTGAAAAGAGGTCTGGGAACACCATCTCATTTGAACTTAAAATGACAATCAGCAAAATGGCACAATTAGGATCAAAGCCTATAAAGCGTTTCAAAGATTTATAAAACATGATTTTTGAGCTTCATATACACACTCTAAGGACATTTTGCATCTTGTAAAAATGGGCATAACAGGTCCCTTTTAAGACTATACACCACATAGATCTGCCTCAAGGCAATATTTTGGATTAAATTCTATTCATTGCATGACAAACTGACATAACAGTGTGCCTTTTCCAAAACCAACATTAGTCAAACAAGTCTGCAAGTTTCACCGTTAGCAACATCAGTTTTAATACTTTATCATTTTGATAACGGTATTGTAACAGTAGGTTGTGCTTATCGATGTCGTAATTGAGAGCGCTTTTGCTTGCCGTATATTTGTGCCTTACCATGTAACACATACAGATGCTTCAGCACATGTACATGTTATTTGCTAAAATACATGTTATCTGCACCTAAATGCGTAAATGTTTCTTTTCCAAGCAATCAGTATGCATAATCAATCATTTTATACTCATTGCACATTCATTTGGTATATTTAATCAACTTTACAAGCACAGCTGTAAAACTCTCATGGCCAAATGCAAAACAACAAATCTGAAGCCAAAGAGCACTATAGGGACAAACTGTCCTTCAGCAACTGCGAGCCACGGGGGTAATTATACATAAACACTAAAGCTAGTAGCCCTGTCATTTTCTCGACTTGATCTGTCAATAAATAAATTCAGCATCCCACCAAGGACCAGCTGCTTTTAAAGCCTTACGGGCATCATCACGTTTGTGCCAGACACACAATCCAGCCTCCCTTTAACTCCTCTGAAAAAGCAGGTGGAACCAACATTACTGAAACGCTACGGTAATCACATAATGTTTGGCAGTGGCCTACTGCTCACTACCTCACAGTTGGAGCCAAAGTGCTGCTTAATCATGCCATCAAAAAGCATTTAAGCAGCAGCTCTTAAAGAAATCCAAACAAGGATGGAGACACTGAGTTATGAAGAAAAGAAGAAAGGTAGAAGGTGGTAAAATTGCAGAGTGACACTTTAACCTGACCTCTCGTGGACTTGTTAATGCTTCATAGGGAAAAACCACAATAACAGCAGCTCGTGTCTAATCCATCTTCCAGTAAATTCAAGCTACTCTTTTATCTTTTCCAAGCTCTTGCTGGTTATGACGTATAAAGCCTGTGTTTTGGATATAAAAACACAAGTGGCCTAATTTGACTTATTGTTCCGGTTAAGTGGTAAAAAGATGAGAAGCTTGAGATAGAAGCCCCCTTTCCCCCTCTCTTTCTTGTAACACCCACTCAGAGATGAGAAACATTTATAGGAACAAAACTGCCCCACCGATTCAAATAAATGCAGCCTGCAGAAACAAAGCACATTTTAAACAATAAAAGAATTATTTTATTCAGAAAATAAATAGCTTAAGTAAAAAAGCGCAAGCTGGAGCATCAAGATTCAGCTCAGTCTCACTTCATGATCATCGGTGGAGCTTTTCACAGACATGCGAAAACTGAAAGTCCCATTTGAGTGCTAAAATGTTCAGCGTTTACAAAAGCTCCACTGAACTCCTGTCTAGGCCTCTACAAATGGTTTATTTAACGACATCCAATGTCATCAACAGAATGGAAGCAAATATAATATTTATGCTCTTAAACATTAAATAAAGTTCAAAGTTTGCTTTGAAAAGTTACTTGATTTTCATCATAAAAGGGTAAAGTTGAAATGAATCATTTGCTGAATTCATCAATAAAAAAAATAGAACATTTGCTAATATAAGCATGTTTTTATAAAGGATAATAATGTAAATGCAGAACTGAAAGTCAATGATCTTAAAACAACAAGTAAACCCAAAAATTAAACTCAAAAACATCCTGAGGTTACTATGATGATCTGAGCTTTAAAACATGCACAAAAAAGGTATCACACTCTATACAACCGCTACACTGGAATTCAGGTCTGTTCAATGAGACAGCACGTTTTTAGAGAACTATTCCTACTTCAAAAAAGCGACATTGAGATGCAGCAAGTCCACAGCAAACCCACAGCCCCATCTGCTGGATGAATGATGAATGATGTTGCTAAATGAGATAACCTCAGAGCAGCCTCTTACCTTCTTGGCCGATGACTCTAAGAACTGTTATAATCATTGAATATAAAAGCTTCATTGTGTTGCTGGCCAATGCATGGACGCTCTTAAATAACAACAGATGAATAACCGTAAAGGCAAAACTGTTGTCAGTTTTTCCTGGAAGGGCTTTGTCTGGTATTTGACTCAAAACTGTAAAAGGCTGACACAGACTTACTGAAAATCAGGTAGCACGAGAGAAGGTTTTCATGTGCTGATGTATCAGATTACATGACTTGTCTTTTCAAATCAAGATTACAGCTCACTGTAAAAAGTAGGATATCAATGTCATACCACAGTGTGTGTTTGTGTGTGTTTTTGTTGGTGAAAAAGACTCAAACCCCATATGATGCTTAAGACGGCAACATTGAAAGAGAAACAAGTTATGTTGTATGACTGAATACTGTAGGGAAAATTATTAGCCCCCTTGTGAATATATTATTCATATATTTCCCAAGTAAAGTTTAACATAGAAAGGAAATTTGCAGTGTTTCCTAAAATATTTTCTTTTTCTACAGAAAGTCTTATTTCTTTTAGTTTAGTTTTAAAAAATTAAAATAATTATTTAAGTCAATATTATAAAAAATAAATAAATAAATTAGACTGGCAACAGAACAAACCACTTTCGTCCAATTACTTGCCTAATTAACCTAAATTACCTAGTTAATATAACTAGTTACGCCTTTAAATTGCTCTTTATGTTGAATACTAGTATTTTGCAAAATAAGTAGAAAATATTGTGTACTCTCAACATGGCAAGGACTAAATAAATTAGTGATTCAAAATTAGTGAAATTGCCATTTTGAAATGGACATTATTATTCAATGTTTGACATAATTGTAACTGAAACATGAAGACAGGGTGGGATATAAAGAAACTCTTCTCCTTTAAAAAAAAGCTAGTGTTTTGTTTTATCACAGCTCTGCCAATGAGAGTGGTTGAGCTCAAACGGAAAAAATAAAAAGCATTATAAAGGGGCGGTACATGCCACATACTAGAGAGCACTTGATTGGTCAGAAAATTTAATGAGAAACTTAAGGATGAGGTGATGTCAAAAACAAAATCATAGATCAAGGCAAGCTTTGGAGGTTTAGATCTTCTTAAAGTGAATTTTGTCACTGTTTTGTAGCACACTAGCTTATAGATAGATAGATAGATCCTTAAAGGGCAACTATGATGAAAATCTACTTTTGTAAGCTGTTTAGACAGAACTGTCTAGTGTGTATAGTGTCTCCACTGTCATATTGGAGTGATAGAAACACAACATGTCTCTTTTTAAAAAAAAATTGATTTCCTGATGTTAAAATAGAACCCCAGTGATTTTGAGGCCCACCACAAAAGAAGTACAGTTTTCCTCACCCACCGAATTGATTGACAAGAGCCATGTTTCTATAATAACATGTATACACAAGTCCACAGAACAGTTTTTGCTAATAAACTGTGATTAAAATATTTATTATAACTCTCTGTGATTTTTGTAAGTTTTATAAGTGTAAAATGTTGTAAAACAGTAAAACAGGGCCTATTTATAATAAAGACAGTAAAATTGTTATCTAATTTTTACCAGCTATAATCACCATGGTGTCAGTAAACGCTAATATGTTTGTGCGTGTGTGTACGTACTGCAAAGGCATTTGTGTGACACTCATCATTTCAGAAAGGCTTGAATAAAGTCCACCACAAATACAAGAAATAAACTTATTTGGTATTTATGACTAATGAGTAGGTCTAGACGGAATCTGCGGACATTTTTTGCTGTTTCAGCGCAGAACTTTGTTAAAAATCTGCAGATTTATGCGGAATGATTTTAGGAGTATCATAACTAAAACCTTAATATATGAAATAAAATAAAAAACCTTTTTAGCTTTTATTTAAAGGGCCACGAAACCCCCCAGTCTCAGCGGGGTGTTTTCACACCTCTAGTTTGTAAAAGCTCGAGAAAGTGGGTGTGTCCAGCTCGGTTTAGGTAGGAGTATCGGGGAAAGGGAAAGAGGGAAGGTTTTGCATAAAAATGGGAGTTTCTATTTGTGCACGCACTGATTTTTACACACAGGCACAACAAACACAGATGCAGGGGGAGAAAGACAGTGACTGTGTTTACATGGACATCAGTAATCAAATTATTTGCCAAATTATTAATTTGTCGACTTTAACAGCACTTTCACTTTAACCCAGGAACATTTCTTGCATGCCCCCGTGGCAAACGAGATGTGAGAAACTGCTAAGAGTGTGTTTTTAATGGAGTGTTTGAGACTGCACACCGTATGAGAGAAATAAAAAACCCTCCGCATTTCTCGGTAACTTATGCTCTCGGTAGGTAGCGTCAGAAAGCCGTGTGTGTATACACTATCCTGTCACAAAATGCGGCGGTGTTTATATTTTCACTCGGAGAGCAGCATCTACTGTGGATATTTCAGTCTATACAGTGGTACAGACGTCCACTCTCCACGCTGGAATACACGCATGGATCTCATCAGCGTGGGACACATATATGACTGTCTACTGCTCAAAAAATGTGTTTTAGTGTTTCGTGACCCTTTAATGTTTCCAATGCAAATCCAATTAGATCCACTTATTTGGTAACAAAGCAAGTCTTTCAAATAAAATATCTACTAAAAGACAGAAAATATTACTTTACAAACTGTATTGTATATAAATCATATGAATATTTTCATATTCGTTAAACATATTCACATTAAACTGAATAAATATGAATTTACACACATTTACGCAAGTAAATAAACAGAATCAAAAATCTGCAGAAATCTGCGGGAATTCTGTGCACACAGATTCTGTGTGGGCCTGCTAATGAGCTATAGTTCAGCTTCATCTGAGTCTGTCTCTATCACCGACTGCTGTTTATCTGACAAAACGCATGATCAAAAGCAGACATGCAGGTGGGAGTGGTGGGTGAGGAGAAGCAGCTCATTAGCATTTAAAGCCACAGACTACAAAAATAGCTACAATGTACTCAGACACCAAAATGGGCTTAATAACTTAATAACGAGCTGAAACTTTATTAACACATTCTGGAGACACCAATGGCTTATCTTGTCAAAGGGGGTAAAATAGGTGCCCTTTAGACTAATATACTGATACTTACATCTTAAAAACTTCACAAGGACTTTAAAACTATTATGTTTAAAAATATGTTGAATAAAATTTTCCTCTCCATTAAACAGCAATTGGGAATAATTGTTTAAAACAAAGCTGTTTGTTTGTTAGTGATTTGCATGCAGACACAATGGTCTACCTGTCCTGTTCGGCAAGCAGTGCTCCTTCTTCCTTTAATCTCTTGCTTTTAGCAGCGCAGTCCTCCAACAGCACCTCTCGCCTCCGTTTGATCACATGGAGCCAGTCAACTCCCTCCCGCTCCACTTCATCCTCATTCGCCTGCTCTGAATCCTGCTCAAACTGCTGCACAGTTTGCTTGGAAACTCTCTCCCCCACCTTACGCTTCCAGCCAAAAGAGGCCATCCTAAGAAAACAAGATAAAATGAAATGACATTAATTAACATTATCCAAAGAAGCAAATAGATGCTATAAGACTAACAGTTGGGAATGTTAAAATACAATAATATGAATGACAGAACAGACAAGTAAAAAAAGTAAGCACGACTAACAGTGATTCTGCTCCATTACACATTTAGCATACTGAAAAAAACTGTAACAATTAGCAGTAGGTTTTAAATAAAAGAAAATGACAAAATATTCTGAGGTAAACACTGAAGCTGTTGGTATAAATTGCAGTTGGAGTTTTCAAACAGGGGAGAGCAAAGGGGTCTTTAGAAATGTTAAAGTAAATTTAAATAAATAATCAAAAGAAAAAGAAAGAAA
>CAIGQQ010033541.1:9564768-9580223 GCA_903798035.1 Danio albolineatus
AGATAGATAGATAGATAGATAGATAGATAGATAGATAGATAGATAGATAGATAGATAGATAGATAGATAGATAGATAGATAGATAGATAGATAATTGCATTGAAGGTATACATTTATATATATATAAGCAAACAAAATATAAGATCGAATATAAAACTCACTTGCCTTTTGTGTATTTAATACAATGTATTTAAACTGGATAATTATATAATTTGCATTATTGTACCATATCTTCAAACTGAAATGTGGAACAAAGATCAGAGTTTAAAGACAGCTGTTTGTTACAATCTTGCATAAGAATCCCACTGCTCCACTAGTTTGCGGCCAATTAACCTTCAGAGCAGGGGACAGCACATTAACCTTTGGACTGCACGTTGATCATGGATACCCTGTGCACATGAGCTGCTACTGCTGACAGGTCTATACTGCTAATCAATCATTATTCACAACAATGTCCGATGTGCATCTTTGGGTAAACAGACAAATTTTACAAACACTATATCTACAAATATTTACAATATTTGAATAAAATATAAGAAATAAAAGAATATAAAGTATATATATACTAAATGTTTATTCTTTATTCAACACTTCAGGCCCAGATCTTAAAACTGAAACTAATATGCAACAGCTAATATGCAAATACAAAGTAGATATGCATTGCGCTTAGATGATCAATCAGTCAATCACAAATCAAAATTGATACAATCAGCTCTATTGTTACCGAATGTCAGTCCCCATGTACTCAGTGTGATAAACTCTATGGACTTCGACCAGGCCCTCCATTTACTACATGTGCAGAAAAAAAAACACTCCTCCCTTTCAACCGTACCTGCAATTGGTTAACTATCATCACTCCCCCTGTAAACCAAGTCAAATATCTAGACTACATTCTAAAACATTCTTTCTGACAGGAGTCTGCAGGAACTCAGAAGAGGTTTCACTCTCTAGTAATCATGTCTGACAGAGGTGCATTTGATACCAATGTGGTGACCCTCACCAGGTTTGTCTTGGAAGAGGGCAGAAAAGCCAAAGGAACGGGAGAGCTTACAACCCTTCTCAACTCCATGTGCACAGCCATCAAAGCCATTTCCACCGCTGTCAGAAAAGCCGGCATTGCAAATCTGTGAGTACCAGCTAATGCATCCTTAACACCTGACAAGTTTTTCTATATATTCTATGGCACACAAATATGGGAAAATCTTCCTCAGTTTAAAAAGAAAGTTTACCAAAAAATGATGTCAGCATGCATTCAACCTTCACTTGCTCAAAACCTATTTGGGTTTCTTTCTTCTGATGAACAAAAATGAAGATATTTTGAAAAATGTTGGTTTGCTAGGATCCATTGACATCCAAAGTAATTTTTGTTTCTACAATGGAAGTTGGTGGGTTTCAGCAACCAGCATTCTTCAAAATATCTTCTTTTGGGTTCGACAGAAGAAAACTCATACAGGTTTGAAACCAATTGGGGGTGAGTAAACGGTGAGATAATTGTTCATTTTTAGATGAATAGCCCTTTAATGGTAATCAAGTTGCAGTCACTTTCCAGATCTCACAGTACAATGCAGTTTGGTGAGCCATTATATTTACTAAAATACTTGAAACCTTAAATTACATCAGTGCATTCTTTTTCTGATGCATTTTGTTTGCAGAATTGAAAACATATTTACTATGTTATTGTGGTGTTGATGGCTTCTCAGTTCAAGCACTGTGCCAACAGACATCACAGAATGAGGCAATGATTATATCTCACTTGTTGAAACAGGGTGCAAAGGTCCACTCTTTCATAAGAAGCTACAGTATCAGTATTGGGAGAGGAAATCAGCATGTAATATATGAATCAAATATGAATATATCACAGTTACAAATCTTTATTTCTTTTTGTTTAGCTATGGAATTGCTGGAAGCACAAATGTTACAGGAGACCAGGTGAAAAAGCTAGATGTCCTATCCAATGACCTAGTTATAAACATGATTAAATCCTCCTTCACATCCTGTGTTTTGGTGTCTGAAGAAGATGAAAAAGCCATCATTGTAGAGCCGGAGAAAAGGGTAGGTGCATCCAACATTTATCTTGTTTTATTCATTCATTCATCTTCTTTTCGGCTTAGTCCCTTTGTTATTCTGGGCTCGCCACAGCGGAATGAATCGCCTTCCTGCTGCAACCCATCACTGGGAAACACCCATATACACTCATGCACACACATACACTACAGACAGTTTAGCTCATTCAATTCACCTATACCACATGTCTTTGGATTTATGGGGGAAACCGGAGCACCCGGAGGAAACCCAGGCAAACACAGGGAGAACATGCAAATTCCACACAGAACTGCCATCTGATCCAGCCGAGCTTTGAACCAGCGACCTTCTTGATGTGAGCGATCATGCTACCCACTGCGCCCTTTCTTTTTTTTTTTTTTTTTAACTGAAACCTGATTTTTTTACTCTCTCCTTAACACAATTTCAGCATCTATAGAGCTGTACAAACAAGAGCCCGTGGGCCAAAGTTGGCCCATGTTGACCTTTGATTTGGCCTGCCTTCCCATCTGAGATGAGAGGGAGAATGATGGAGATGTTTCAATGTTTTATTGTTAAAAGCTAACTGAAATTAAATGTTTCAATTAAGTTAATTTTGTTTAAGTGTACATACTGTCACCCGACAATGCAGAGACTTCTAAAGCAAATCAAGAAAATCAAGTCAAAGGCAGATTCTGCTTGACTAGTGAACTCAGGATTGAACTCCACTGTGTTAAAATGTGACTGTTTTTGTTTATATTGCATTAAGTTATAATTTTAACCTGATTTAAAGTACTGTTTTCTATTAATTTTGAAATGTTATTAAATAAATTAGGAAATTACCCATGCTAACTTAAATGTAATATAGTTTGGTATATTTACTTCGGCCCAGGGCTTTCAATGAAATTTGGTTTCTGGCCCATCATATGAAAAAAGTTTGGGAACCCTTAATCTAGAGTATATGGCTTTATTCACAGTGAGAACCAGTTAATCCATACACAAGTCTAACTTACAAGTCAGTTTAAAATGTTCTATTTGTCTACCCTTCATGTGCTAGGGGTTCCAATTGCCAAATCACTATTTTTGGTGTACATTTTGTTCTGATGCATGTGTTTTATAAAAAAAAAAGAATTTAACTGTTGATACTGTGTTTTTTTTCTCATTCAGGGCAAATACGTGGTTTGTTTTGACCCTCTGGATGGCTCTTCAAACATTGACTGCTTAGCATCTATTGGAACTATTTTTGCAATCTACAGAAAGGTAGTGACCTTCAGATCTTTTGCAGTCATCTAAAAGCTTTTCTGAAATGCTCGTTTATGCTCATTTTTTGTTGTATTTCAGGAAACTGACGATGAGCCCTCAGAGAAGGATGCCTTGCGGAGCGGCAGAAACATTGTGGCTGCAGGTTATGCTCTTTATGGCAGTGCTACCATGCTGGTACTCTCCACAGGACAGGGAGTCAACTGCTTCATGCTAGATCCTGTACGTCTGCATTATGTTTCATACTACATACACTACATTCAACTTTAAATAGTTAGAAGTCAATTTAAGGTAGATACATTACCTCCTAAAAGACTAATCATTCTGCATCTTTCCTCCTCCTTCATTAGGCCATCGGTGAGTTTATACTTGTGGACCGGGATGTGAAGATTAAGAAGAAAGGAAAGATCTACAGTCTTAATGAAGGCTATGCTCAACAGTTTTACCCAGATGTCACAGAATATCTACAAAAGAAGAAATTCCCAGAAGTAAGAACCTACAGACTCTGAGCATTTTCATTTTATTGATCACTCAGAGATAGAGACACATTCAAAAATCCTGACACATATGTTAAGATATTTGATCATTGCATAGTTTGAGATAAATGTGATAATTTTTGCTTCTGAAATTCTTTAACAAAGGGCTGAATTTTATTATTTTTCATCTCTAAAGATAACATTCTCACTGTGATCCACAGGATGGCAGTTCACCTTATGGAGGGCGCTATGTGGGGTCTATGGTAGCTGATGTGCACAGGACACTAGTATATGGAGGAATTTTCCTATACCCTGCTAATGTCAAGAGTCCCAAGGGCAAGGTGAAAACAAACACACACAATGAATTGGAATTTGAATTTATAAAAATATCAGACTTCAATGCAATATTTTCCTTTGTTTTGTGTTTCTTGCTGGGCTGCAGCTGAGGCTGTTGTATGAGTGCAACCCCATGGCCTTCATCATGGAGCAGGCTGGAGGTATGGCAACAACTGGAGCCATGAACATTCTGGACATTCAGCCTGACTCAATCCACCAGAGAGCTCCTGTAGTTCTGGGCTCCCCTGATGACGTAAAGGAGTATATCTCTATCTACAAAAAACATGCCAAATGAGATGCAACATGATGAGAATCATTTGAAATCCACTACAACCATCATCATCATTATCTTCATCATCATCATCCCACTGAACCTCAAAAATAAATATATGAAACTCATGGACATGACATGAAGCACCCGTTATCTGTGAATACAAGGAACAAGAAGTATAATTTTTATACTTTTGTTCTTTGTAAAGTTTTGTACTCTTATGTCCCAGTTGTGTTTTATAAATTAAAAAAATAAAATATGTGTTGTGTATTTTACAGTGACTGATATTAAACCCTACAAACACTTCTGTTTACATTAAAAAATAATTACGTTGTTTGATTGTGCCTGTAATAAACACCATTTAAAGCTAAACTTTACATTTTTCCCAGTCAAATGCCAATTTCAAGAAGAAAAGGCGGTGAGGTAAAAAGTTTTAGGTTTTTGGTGACATGTATGCATTTTTGTTTCACTGTAAAACCCAAAAAGTTACTCAGGTAACTCAAACCATTTGAGGAAACTGATTGCAACAAACCATTTAAGTTCAAAAACTAATCCTAATGAGTTCTGTAAACTTAATCCATTTGAGTGAACAAAGCACAGTAAAAACACAGTAAAACTCAATAAATAAAAAGAACTCAAACCAACTGAGTTTTGTAAAACCTAGGAAATAAAGGCAACTCAAACCGTTTGAGGAAACCGATTGCTACAAATTTGAGTTACAAAAACTAATCTATATGAGTACTGTGAACTTACTCCATTTAAGTTAAAGTAATGAAGTATGAATATTGAAGTAATTAATATTTATTTAACTCATTACCTTCAACATTGAGTTCCAAACTCTTTTCAAATGAGTGGAATTAACTTTCTGTACATTTTGAGTTCACTGCACTCATTTCATTTGATAAAGTTGACTGTTGGGTTTTACAGTGTTGAGTTGTTTTTAAATAACAAAGTTGTTTTTATTTATTTAAATAATTTGTTTTGTGATGTCATATTTGATATATGATATAAAGTCATTTCAACATTGGTAGTGAGCATCCAATTAAAGAGCACTACTTCATCACAATTAGTGTTATTAAAGTGTAAAATCATGCAATTTCTCATGCAAATGATTTTATTTATTTATTTATGTTTAGGCAGATGTGTTGACGACCAACTACCTGGTGAAATAACATCATTAATAATTTCATTCATTAGTAGCTAGTTGTCACACTTTATTTTAAAGGTACAGTTCTACATTAACTGGCTAACTATGACGTTTGCCTCAAATACTCCTAATTTGTTCCTTGTTAGTAGTTATTAAGTGTTTAGGACTTGGGTATAGGGATGTAGAATAAGATGATGCAGAACATTTACTTTATAAACAGTACAAATAAACAGCTAAAATCTTAATAATAGGCTGGTAATAAGTCAATGGTTAATAGTGAGAACTGGCACTTAAACTAAAGTGTTCAATTAAACCATTTAATTTACTTAGTCATAATGTTTTTTTTAATGTAAAGGCTAGACTTCAGGTTAATGAATAGTTATCCCATCACCAGTGTTGACAACATTCAAACTTTTTATATTACAATTTTTCTAAAATGCTCAAATATTAAAATAAGGCATTATTTAATTAAATATGTGCTAATGTACATTTCTAGCTCTAAAACTATGAACACTGGGTGAAGACAGTTTACGTATTAAAATCATAAGGAATTTTTTTCAGAATCTCTTTTTATCAGTGCTCTAATTCAGAAAAATACAGTGAACACTCAGAAAAACTACTTTTTTACATTTATTTTGTAAAGAATTTATTTAAATTATTTGGCACATTGTTTAATGCCTCAGCAAAGACATTTACAGTAAAACCTACAGAAATAAAACTGTAAAAAATGTAAAAGAAAAAAATATATATTAAAAGCTTATTAAAATACTTAGTATTAAAAACACTTAAGGAAAAAATCATTTTCATCGTAAATTGTATTTTACTTTTGTTCATCAGAGGTGTCTAGACGTTGCTTAAAATGTAACCATTACATTTATTTGTTTGGATGTTGATACATTTAAATAAAAAGGATTATGTCTAGATTAGTCTGTTTTGTGTGTTCCTAGCTGTTTATTTGATGACTATTCATGGCTATAGTTAGTTATACGTCTATTCAATTTTGACTCTGCACAGTTTCGCTCCAACCCTAATAAAGCACAGCTGACACAACTAATCAAAGTGTTCAAGACTACTAGAGACTAATAAGCAGGTTTGAGCTGGAGGTGGTTGGAGCTAAACTTTTGCAGAGCTGCGGCCCTCCAGGAATTGAGTTTGAGACCATTGGTTTAGATCAGGGGTGACCAACCCTAATCCTGGAGATGTACCGTCCTGTAGATTTCAGTTGCAACCCATATCAAACACACCTGCCTGTAATTATCAAGTGCTGTTCAGGTCATAATTAATTGGTGCAGGTGTGTTTGATCAGGGTTGGAGCTAAACTCAGCAGGAAGGTAGATCTCCAGGAGCAGGGTTGAGCACCCCTGGTTTAGATGGATACTAAACGTCTTTCAATGCAAAGTTGCTTGCTGGAAAAGAGCCATTGCAGTGTCAAAATGTTGAAGTATATAAATAAGATTAAACATGATTTAACATCTATTAACGCTTATTTATTAATAAACGTTTTAAACAATGTAGTTTACTAATGTTAAGAATGAAAATAAATCCATCGTCGCCGCATAACTCTTCTATACCTAGCTATTTGCCTCCATCTAGCGGTGTGACGGTTGAACATCAGCGGAAGAGCGATTAAAACTGCGATGACGTCAGACGCAAAAGAGCGTCGCTATTTTTTTCTCCCCATTGATCGCAGGTGTCTTTACCAGCCATCGGAAAGGAGTTACAGTACGTACTTAGGTAACATCTCTTTTAGTTCGCTTTCATCCATAAAGTCTTCTCTCCGGTTTGTAATCTCGCATTGACCGGTGTCTCACGTGTTGTGTTTTTATACACATCTTTTAAAGCTAGCTAGTCATGTTTTCTGTTGGTTAGGTTTCAGCGTGTGGGCAGGAGGTTTGTCATTTTCTTATAAAGGTAACAAAATGATACAGAACTGTATCGATAAGTTTGTGTAACACGAATATAAACCCCACAGCCAGCGGTAACTTCCGGACACTCAAGTCATTAACAAACAACAGTAACGTTAGCTTAATTCAAAGTTCATCGATGCTATTCGGTCTCTAAAACCAGATAATTCGAGCTTTGCATCCCCTAGTGCTGGTTAACTAAACGGAGTGTGTTATATTTTCAAAGAATTTACAGTCAGTAAAGCAAACCGTAGCCTGCAGGTCTTTGTGCTTGGTCTTCTCAATCCTCTTAACAACAAAGTCACTGCAATGTCAGTGTTCCACATGCTCCCTAAATCTGCCATGAACTCCGACAACTGCACTTTTCACATTGTGCAGTTTAGCAGTATGGAATGCATACAGAAAATTTTTTATTTCGTTTATACACAGTTGAGGTTGTTATAGGCTTGAAAACTAGCTAAGACCAGTAGACTTTGCTGCTTTAATCAGTGTGCAATTTTCCCTTCTTTTTTTGCAATAAGATTATTTTTAATATTAAATATTATTGAGATGTTCTGAGAACTTAATTATCTATTGTCTAACTGCTATGATAAAAAAACTTCATTCCTGAGGATGTAAGGGGTAAATTATGCTAATTGTTGAACATAGGGTTGTAGACTCATTATCCTCATTATATGATACATGGGTTCCACTGCAATGCACACGCAAAAAATCTTCACATCAGTCACATTGCCATCAAAACAATTAGGTGACAAAAAGAAGATCGCTGTTCAAAACTGTCTAAGTTCAACTGTTTGCTAATGCAAATGCACATGCAAATATCTTAACATCAAGTCAAGTCGGGCTTTATTGTCATTCCGTTTCATGTGTGGACATACAGAGGGACGCAATGTCGTTTTTCGCAGGACTGTATCGGTGCTACATAAATTATCCATAAATACAAACACAACACTGGACATAAGAGATATTAATAAAAAAAAACATTGCATAACTAGCATCCAATACATATACTTAACTGTTTACATAAGACAGGCTATACAAGTACTTTTACATGAGACTGAACAATGTTGTGCAGAATATTGTGCAAAAGATATATTAAAGGTGACCTTTGTGCAAAAGAGGTACTGAAGGTTTAATATTGTGCAAGAGAGGGCCTCACGGTGGTGCAGTGGGTTGCACGTTCGCCTCACAGCAAGACGGTTGGGTCAGTTAGCATTTTTGTGTGGAATTTGCATGTTTTCCCTGTGTTGGTATGGGTTTCCTCTGGGTGCTCCAATTTCCCCCACAAGTCCAAAGATGCGGTATAGGTGAATTGGGTAGGCTAAATTGGCCCTAGTGTATGTGTGTGAATGAGTGTGTATTGATGTTTCCCAGTAATGGGTTGCAGATGGAAGGGCATCCGCTGTGTAAAACACATGCTGGATAAGTTGGCGGTTCATTCCGCTTTGGCGACCCCTGATTAATAAAGGGACTAAGCTGAAAAGAAAATGAATGAATGAATGAATTGTGCAAGAGTTATTTAAGGTTGAAGCAAGCTGTGCAACATGATTGGGGAGTGGATGAGATTGCAGAGGTGGCTAAATTGACTGGAGTTAAGGGCTCTAGCAGCCTGTGGGAAGAAACTGTTCAGTAGTCTAGCCGAGCAGGCTCTTTTACTTCAAAACCTTCTTCCTGATGGCAGCAGCTGGAAGAGACTGTGGAAGACACGAGTAGAGTCTTTCACAATACTGCTAGCTTTGTTGGAGCACCGTAAAAGGAAAATGACCTGAATGGAGGATAGAGGGGCACCGATGATCTTTTTGGCTGTGTTCACTCTGTGCTGGAGGGTCTTGCGGGTCGGCAGCACTGCAGTTACCATACCAGACAGTGATGCAGCTGGTCAGCACACTCTCAATGGTCTCAATCTGTAGAATGTGGTGAGGATGGGTGGAGGAAGACTTGCCCTTTTCAGCTGGTGGAGAAAGTATAGGCGTTGATGTGCCTTCTTGGAGAGGAACATGGTCTGTTGGTAGTCCAGGTGAGATCCTCTGCGATGTTCAGTCACATTGCCTCGAAACAAGCAAGTTCAAAAGTTAGACCAAAAATACCCGGATGACCATATAAGGACTGCACATCCGGATTACATTCACGATTCACACATTTGTAGTATATATAAAGTGCTATTTTTAGTGTATTCTTGAGAGTATTTGATTGTTGAATGTGATGTTGGTCCAGACAGGCTGGTCTCACTATTTCAAAAACCTCTGATATACAGGGATTTTCACTTGAGCCACAAACTGAAGAATTTACAGAGAATGGTCTGAAGACAAGAAAATATAGAGTGGGCGGCTGTGCTCTGGCTGAAAATGCCTTGTTATTGGCAGAGGTCAGAGGAATGCCCGGACTGGTCTGAGCTGATAAAAAGGCAGAAGTAACTCAAATAACCACTTGTTACAGCCGAGGTCCACAAAAAAACATCTTTGAACACTGAAGCAATGAGCTACAGCTGCACTCGCTGCCACTCATGTCAGCTGTGAACAGCAAACTGAGGCTTCACTTCATACATGCTTGCCAAAACCGCACAACAGAAGACCTGAAAAGAATTGCCTGGTCTGATAAGTCTTGATTTCTGATGCAACATTCAGAATGTGGCATAAACAACAAGAAAGCATGGATACATTCTGTCTCGTGTCAAAGGTTCAAGCTGAATTGCTTTGAAGGATTATCTTGGCACAATATGGACCTTTGATTACCAACAGAGAATGCTTTAAACCAGAGGACACCAAAGAGTATAGCCTTGACTTGCCTTTGCGCACCTGCATGGAAGTGTTCAATATAAATGGTAAGACCTTGATTAGCTTGTTCAGATGTGTTTGATTAGGGTTGGAGCAAAAAACTGCAGGACACCAGCCCTCCAGGACTGAGTGTGTTGACCTTTGGCTTAAACGCACAGCCTACATGAGCATTCATTTATCTCTTTATAACCACAGTATACCTATTTTTGTGATGGCTTTTCTATTTTTGGGATTTTCATCAGGTTAACATGCTAATCACAACGGCCAAATCATCTTAAACTGGTTTTGTCAATGACAGCGAGCTCCATATACTTCAGTGACCCCATGAGTAACCTGATCTCAATCCAATAGTGCACATATCTAATGTGCTGGAATGGGAGATTCACATTGATGCGCAGCTTAGAAATCAGCTTACAGTAAAATCTGTGCTGAAGCATCTTGTTGAATCTGTGCTATGAAGAACTAAAGCAGTTCTGCTAGGGCTTTTATCGGTTTGTGTCTAATAAAGTGGCCAGTGAGTTTACATTGATTAGCATATTTTTCTGTTGCTCAGAATGACACTGGGAGCAGTCGCCTCCGTGATCCTTGCCATTGGAGGAGCTGCAGTCTTTTCTGCACTACATAAGATTGAAGAAGGACATGTAGGTGTTTACTACAGGTCAGTGGTCCAAGGTTTCCCTAACACCTGCTCCTAAAACAAAGCACCTGCTGCAGATCACTTTATGTTCTGCTTGAATGCTGGTGTAACCATGTGTGCTATTTTCTCTAGAGGTGGAGCTCTGCTGACTGCCACTAGTGGCCCTGGATTTCATCTGATGCTGCCGTTCATTACTACATTCAAGTCTGTACAGGTAAAAGATTGTTTTTAAATGTAGTTATACTTATTTATATCTTCGTTTCTTATTGCTTACTCACTCTTTTTTTATAAAGACAACCCTACAAACAGATGAAGTGAAGAATGTTCCATGCGGCACAGGGTGAGGTTAATTCTTCTTTTATTGCGTATGCTAAATACTGTGCAGTCATGATAGACTTTGTTTGATTCATTTGCATGCATAGAAGGAGTGAGAGCCAGAATGCCAGCATTAGTGTAGGCATTTGGTTTCCTCAAGGGTTTGAGAGTTTTGAAGTTTAAAGCTTAAGTTCAGTGCATCTCAAGACAAGATACTTTGTGGTGATTAAAGCAAAGTTTTTTGGGGTCCACAGCAGTTGAAGAGAAAGACTGACACTGATTGTTTGAGCATAATTTATTGAGCAGACATAATTCATCTGTATTGTTATTTCTGAAAATTTTCACCATTCCGTTCTCTCATTCTTTCCATATAATGTCCTGTCATCTCTCACCAATGTTCTATAAATACTAAATCAGCCAAAGTCCAGTTACAAATAAATAACCAATTCCTGTCTGACTATATTCAGATTACTGTTGCCGTAATCAATACTTACATTCAGAATGTTACTCTAGATCTAAAACAGAGGTTGGTAAATTATTACGTATGTTTTGGACATGTTCCAAACTTAAAACCTATTAGAGAAATATAATCCAAACCAGGGCTGGGTGATTAATCAAAAAGTAATCGAAATCGACATTCAGAACCAATAATCGATCTAATTTATCCAGGTCAGTTTTTTTTTCAGTAATTTACTTTACCGTGTGTGGAGTCACATGACCTCACTCTGTTTGTTACTATTATGTTACTTTGCACTACATTGATGATTGATGAAGCTGCGCCAGAGATGCCTTGAGACGGCATACTTTCCATTACATTAAAGTTATTTTTTTAATTAAATCATTTGTTTACAGTAGAAACGAGAAATGCAAGGATATGCAAGAGTTATTTTATTTAAAGAGATACGGCTTATTTTCTACAGTACTTTTAATTTGAAAAACACTGAAAATTATTTTGTTTCCAAAATTGCAAGTTATTTGTTTCACTTTTTGTTGGTTTCAGGCAATGTATGTTTTCATTTCAGTTGTTCAACACTGTTGTTCCATAAATAATCATAGATAGTAGATAGTGTGTGTTTCCTTAAATTATTTTCAAATCAAGTAATGCACCCTTCATTCAAAAATCTCTCGATTGAGTTAATGTGACTCTTCTTCAATCTTTTATTTGTAGTCATTGCTTATTTACTTGTGTATTTACTTTTATTTTACAAATCAGCTCAATATCTCACAATTATGTCCATTTAAGTGTTCTGTCTTGTGAGGGTGGGTCTGGTGTGGAGGGTTGTTAAAAAAGAATGTTTACATGTATATGTATTCTGTAAATTGTTGATGCGAAAAAAAAAACCGAAATGAAATATTGTGAAAACATTTAATGTAAAATATTTCTGTGATTGCAAAAGTGCACCTGCAGTTTTGATTTCCATATAATCATCCAGAAACATTTTTATAAACTAGTTAAATAAGTAAAGTAAATAAATTTAAATGTTCAAAGTCAAAAGAACGAGGCTCTAAAGCCTTGTAAACATGTTGCATCATGTGCTCATTTAATCTATGACACTCACTGAAACTGCAAATAAAGTTAACCAAGGGTTCAGTAATGTACAGTGTGAAAGCAAAGTGCATAAATGCTCAGGATTACTTTTTAACCCCAGTTAATTATTAGTGGTCTAAAACATGGAGAAAGATATTCAAGGATTCTCTTTAGTCAACTTGTGCTTTACTAACATTTTTCTTTATATGAGGACATACAGTATAGTGTTATAAAATGTAATTTCTTGCAGGATCACAGTGCTACAGTACATTCTTCAGTATTACTACAGTAGGTTTTAGAATTAAACATGGTTGACTATTTCAAATGTATGAAGCCTTTTTATTGTGAGGGGAAACACTGCTGCAGAACATATCCATTACCACCTGTGCTTTGTGGAATAGATTTTCACACTGACTCATTCATAAATGGTAACTTTTTATTTTTTGCTTTACAGTGGAGGTGTAATGATCTACTTTGATCGCATTGAGGTGGTGAACTACCTTGTCCCCTCAGCAGGTAAAATGATTTATTTGTCATTTATAATGTCGAACCTACGAAAGAGGCTGTCGTTAGGGGTGGACAACTGGGAACATTTTCCTGCCCTCTTTAACATGGCAGGGCCCTCTAAGAGCCTATTTGGCACAGCCTACTCAACTCATAAATATTTTATCCTACTTTCTCTGAATTTAAGCACCGATCCAGACTATAACTGTCATTTATTTTATGTGGCCTATTCATCTCTCTCTCTTAACCCTATTGTCTGCTCCGCTGCAGTTTATGGCATCGTGAGAAACTTCACAGCAGACTATGATAAAGCCCTGATTTTTAACAAGGTTCACCATGAGCTGAATCAGTTCTGTAGTGTTCACACGCTTCAGGACGTCTACATTGGTCTGTTTGGTAAGTGTTCTGTTTTAATGTACTAATAAGCTAAGCAAAGGTTGATCTCATGTTTCTTGGGTTGATGCCTAAAAGTTTACTTTGCTGCTTTCAAACCTACAGCTTAATTTCTCTTCTTTGTAGCAGAGGACAACTGACTTCCATAGAGTTATAATTTTATTGATATTTTTTGCTGTGAATCACAGTTTAATTTACTTCAATGTGTTAGAAATTGGAGCAGTTGTTCTATATCAGGGGGCTTCAGTGCACTTCTTATGGGTTGAAATGTCGCAGGATTATTTATATATAGACCTTTTTCTTAGAACACAAAATTACCCATTATGCTTTGCATGTATGCAAAACGAGGATGCTTTGAACTTCCAGTCTGCAGCTGATGCATATAAAGAGTCATAATCGGACAGCTTTGAAACTATAGTTTTAATCTATTTTAATAATAGTAGTCATAATAATAATAATAATAATAATAAATGTTATTTATAATGCGCTTTTCTCAGACTCAATGTACTAACAAGAGCATCAGAACACAGTGGAACATAAAATACACAAAATAAATGAATAAAAAAAGAAAAATATAGATTAAAAGAAAGCCTCATAAGTTATAAGCAACAATAAATAGATGAGTTTTAAGAAGTTTCCTAAAACAGTCCAGGGAACTGGCATTCCAGATGTATGTGGGAAGAGCATTCCACAAATTAGGTGCAGGATAGGAGAATGCCCTACCTCCCATGGTGCTAAGTTTGCAACGAGGCTGAAACAAGGTGAACCCAGAAGCGGAATGTAGATTACGAGAGGAAGAGGATGTAGATATCAGATCAGATTTACTTGCTTTAACGATCAGCACCACCTCCTGGACTCATTATTAAAAAAATTAGATGGAAAACAACTGCTGCAAGGTTTTTTTCCCTGGTTGTCAGACAGCATATTGTGCTGTTCAAATGGAGCCTCATCATCGTTAAAGTGGAAATTTTCTCTTTCTTTCAAATATATAACCAACCCAAACAAATGTAATTCTCCAAAATGTTTGACACACATACGTACTGTACTGTCCCATTAACACATTGATTCAAAGACTGGCAAAAGTGAAAATAAAGTGGCTATTTGAAATGACAGAAGAACAAATGGTAAATACTACACAATACAAACTAACTAAATGAACCCTAAACTGCTCCCGATAATAATCAACATACAAATCAGCCATAATAAAATCAGTAACATACTTTTATTGGTTTATTTACATTTACATGATTTACATCCCTGTTAGTTTCATGCCAGTAATTTGGTTTGCTCTTTATAATGCAGTGATTCCCTTTTCCCATATATATATATATTTTTTTTAATGAAATTTTCATAATTTTGCAACCCTGCATGGTTAGTACCTAGTAGCAGCGTCTTTGCAAGATAGCAGAATGTTTCTGTCATCAAAATGACTTGTTCCATACACAAATGGAAGGATAGTTTAATCAATTCACACCCAAATTTAAATGTGCAATCCTGTGAAACTTTACAGTGTGCACATAGCCAACATTGGACAGCCTGGATCTACTGTACATGGAATGGTTTTATTTTAAATCATGGAAAATAGCAAACTAATTATTTATTCCAAAGTATGGAAAATTCACATTACAAATTAGACCTGTGCGTAAAATAAATTCAAAAAAAGTGCACTAGCATATAGATAAATACTGAATATTGCTAAATGAGCCAATCTTATCCTGCTCTGTATGGTGGAGGGGGTGAGATTGGTACTTCAAAATGGAAGATGTTATGAGACATTTTTAGTCTAAAGTTGTAATACCATTAGATTTCTTCCACAAAAAAAAAATACTTGAAATGGGTTGAAGTTAGTTAGTAGTCTTGGTGTTGATAAACCTATCAATTGGTTTATATA
>CAIGQQ010033541.1:9580623-9592972 GCA_903798035.1 Danio albolineatus
TTTTTTGTGTTTGTAAAGAGGAAACAGTGAGTATAAATTCTGCGTATACCTGCCATACTTGAAGCTCTCTGTTGTTTATTTCCCCCACCTTAGACCAAATAGATGAGAATCTTAAGTTGACCCTGCAGGAGGATCTGACCAGCATGGCTCCTGGACTCATCATTCAGGTGGGATTCAGCATAAGCATCATTCAGTACCTTTCTTGTCAAATGTACTTCCTTTGTATTAGTATTACGTTTAACAGTTCATTTAATTTCAGGAAGGATTACCACAGTAATTCGGTATCCGTTACCAAAGCATTTCAGACTTATCTTGACTTATTAAATTTGGCTGGAAGTAAGAGATGTTGCAAAACATCTGTGTATGTTTTTGTCTTTCTTTCTTTAGCTTTGGTTTGGCAGGATTCTGATTTACTTTATCAAATCCCAATGGTACTAAACTAAGTTTCAAGAAAAGACCATTGAAAAGAGCCTTTCTCATAATCATCTGCGTGGGCTGTAGATTTCCGCAGTTATTGTTTCCCGTCAGTCAGTATGCAAGTCATCTGCTTATTAAAACTGCAGTAAGATTATTATTATTAACCTGATGGATACTTCCTTGTAGTCTGATTTTATTTATGGGAAATTTTGTGAGAAGTCTATCATTTACTCTGATTGTATTATGAGCTGTGAGACACATGAGGAGTATTTCGCCATATTTACTCATCTCTTCCTTATATGCGTGCTCGCATTGTTTCGTGTGTTCATGACTCTCCTTCTCGAGGACCTTCCAATAAAAACAAAGCATAAATTGTTACGTAACAAGGTCTTATTTTGAGAAGACTGTTTTAATTTTTGAAGTCAAACATCTAGTTAGATTTTGTTTATTGATATAAGTGATGTGCCTTTTTAATTTTTTCCCCTTTTATCTTTATCTATTTGTCTTCTCTTCCTCTTCCTGCAAGCAGGCGGTCCGTGTTACTAAACCAAACATTCCAGAAAGCATTCGCAGGAACTATGAGCTAATGTGAGTTCATGAGAACTTTTTTCATGTTGCATGCAATTACCACTTATGATCTAAATGCATTACAATAGGGCCCAGAATGAACTAAACAGTAAATGAATATAGTGATGACAAGGCTGTGTGTAAAATCGATTCTGATTGGTCAGTCACTAAATTCTTAGGTATGTTATTCTGAGATGTTAACCGCTATGCTATGCTCGATTTTCAAATATATTTTTAAACAGGTTTTATAAAACAAACAGCATATACATATTAAAACTGTAAAATTGTCTAGGAAGGAGTTGATCGGAAATAATGCAATGGGTGATTGGTCTATATACATAATTGTATACAAACAAAAAGTGACTATGCCTAATAGAAGGTAATCAGAAATAAAATAAATGAATTATTTATAATTTCATTATTAATGCATAAATTTACCTGTTTATAAAGTGTTTTAAGCCCCTGAAATTGAACATTTTAATTGATTTTTTTTGTAAATTATGAGAATTGCACTAGCTTTGCAGTATTAAAGATAAGAGAAATTCAACACTCGCCTTCAGACCCACCTTCGTCAGAGAAGTGCACGAAAGTGGACAAAAGAGGCACATTTAAAAGCCAGGTGTGAACAGTAATGTCTCCTTTTGTCCTCTTGTGATCATTGGATCTTAAACCAAGGCGTGAACAGGGCCTTAAAACCCTCAGAACATCATGCATGAAATTTGTCATTTTAATTATAGAAGACCCTTCCAGACAACTGTGGTTATGTGGCCGTGTCAAGTCCAGTTTGAATGTGCACAAGCAGCTCTCTGGAAAGGTGGTCGGATATGTGAACAGAGAATCTCCTCCAAATGCTCTGAGAGAGAGAGCTGTTCTTCTGCTCCAGGCAATGATACATGAAAGAAAAACAAAACTAAGCACACCGGAAGACTTAACGGGATAAACTAAACTATTTTAAGGTTTGGTGCTCAGTAATGGTCGGGTCTTTGTAACTTGCAGATACCATTTGTAAAAGGAGGCAAACATAGACTAGAGCAGGTGTGCTCAACCCTGTTCCCGGAGATCTACAGTACCTTACCGCAGATTTCAGTTGCAACCCATATCAAACACACCTGCCTGTAGTTATCAAGTGATGTGTTTTGGTCCTACTTAATTGGTTCATGTGTGTTTGATCAGGGTTGGAGCTGAACTCTGTAGGAATGTAGATCTCCAGGAACTGGGTTGAGCTCCCCTGGACTAGAGAGTTGCTTAATATTAACAAACATAATAATCCAACCGGTAAATCTGCAGGTCACAGGAGAAACAAACAAATGTACATCCAAGCATTAGAGAGACCAGGGGGGTATTCCAGAAAACGGGTTATACTGTATGGCATACCTGGTTAAGTTTAAGGGTTTGTAAGAGTTCCGCTTTTAGTTCCAAAAACTGAGGTAACTTTTAGGGTATGTGAGTTGCCATAGAAACATGTGCTCTAACTAAGTTACCCTGAATAAACATATTAAGAAAACACATATAAAGCTAAACTGTTAAACTGGAGTAGGTTATGTTTCAGGTTTAATTCACCTTTAAGCTTTATATGTGTGTTCCTTAATGTAGTTATTACATTATCAATAAAACACTATTATAGCATAATATTTGCTTTTACTTTAATTTATTAGTTTTTACTTTTTTTAAAAGAACCAATATATATTTAATTATTTAATATATAAATTTAACCTTTAGTGTAGAGTATACTTTTTGTTCACACTAAAAATATATATCTAAGATCAAGATTACGAAATAATGAACAACTACCAATAGGGGGAGAAACTCACTAAGAAAACAACCATTAAACAGAAGAAAAATAAAGAAGAGGATTTGCATGCTGCTTTTCGGTATCTGTTTAGGGTTAACCAACCCAGAATTTACAGTTTAAATCAGAATTATTAAAGCCCCTTTGAATATTTTCACAGTATGTCTGATAATATTTTTAAGAAATATTTTAATATTTAATATTTAAGATAATATTTTAGAAAGTCTTATTTGTTTTATTTCGCCTAGAATAAAAGCAGTTTTAAATTTTTTAAAAACCATTTTAAGGTCAATTATTAGCCCCTTTAAGCTATATATTTTTGGATAGTGTACAGAACAAACCATCGTTATACAATAACTTGCTTAATTAACCTAACCTGCCTAGTTAACCTTATTAACCTAGTTCGGCCTTTAAATGTTACTTTAAGCTGTATAAAAGTGTCTTGAAAAATATCAAGTCAAATATTATTTTCTGTCTTCATGGCAAAGATAAAATAAATCAGTTATTAGAAATGAGTTATTAAAACTATTATGTCTAGAATGTGTTCTCTTCGTTAAACAGACATTGGGGAAAAATAAACCGAGGGGCTAATAATTCAAGGGGTTTAATATTTCTGACTTCAACTGTAGGATTAAAGTAAAAGTTAAACTTACTTTCTGGAACAGATTCTGGACAATGAACTAGAGGAAATGGGTACCTAAATGCACAAACAGATAATGTGATAAATAAGGCAGGAAACAGAACAAATGACAAAAAAAGGCATGTTTTTATTTGTTTCTTTATTTTTTACTTAATCATTAAACCAGACTTGAACAATCTGCTTGCAGTTTCTCTCTTTTTTGTCAAAGTTAAAAACTAATTAGATGTTTATGTACTAATATTTCTTCCTTTTAACTTTTACCCTAATGCTCTATACATCTGATCAATTCGCAACAGCATATTTTGCAGGTCTGACTTTATCTGACGTGATCCTGCTCAACTTAACTTCATTTCTTACTCTTCTTTATTTAACATTTTATGTGTGTGTTCATATGTTTCTCAGGGAGAGTGAGAGAACAAAGTTACTGATTGCAGCTCAGACTCAAAAGGTGGTGGAGAAAGAGGCAGAGACAGAGAGGAAAAAGGCTGTCATTGGTGAGCAAAGATGTTTTTCTTAATATTAAGCCTGAGTCTGTCTTGTAGCATGGGGAATTGGTTTCCGATTACCTAAAAGTGAAATAATGTCACTCTGTTTTATCATGTGTGCAGAGGCAGAGAAGGTGGCTCAGGTGGCTGAAATCAAATTTGGACAAAAGGTTATGGAAAAAGAAACAGAGAAAAAAATCTCAGAAATTGAAGGTAAGTGAATGTGTGTTCGTGGTCCCTCAAAGGTCCTGAAAATCTTGGAGAATAAAACTAGATCAGACTAACCATATTAACATGTGGCCCTTCATCTTATCAAAATATCTATATTTATTTACATAATAATAAGGGGTTCCACAGTGGCGTAGCACGTTCGCCTCACAGCAAGAAGGTCGCTGGTTCGAGCCTCGGCAGGGTCAGTTGGCATTTCTATGTTGAGTTTGCATGTTCTCCCTGTGGTTGCGTGGGTTTCCTCTGGGTGCTCCGGTTTCCCCCAAAAGGATAAAGACATTTGGTATAGGTGAATTGGGTAGGCTAAATTGTCCGTAGTGAATGAGTGTGTATGGATGTTTCCCAGAGATGGGTTGCAGCTGGAAGGGCGTCCACTGCGTAGAACAGATGCTGTATAAGTTGGCGGTTCATTCCTCTGTGGCGACCCGAGATTAATAAAGGGACTAAGCCGAAAAGAAAATGAATGAATTTACATAATAATAATAATTTATGCTTCAAAAAAGTTATTAATTCAACAAAACTGACAAACCCATTTATAGTGTAATTAAAGATATGTTTAAAAAGACTGAACTGATAAATTGAGCTTGTATTCAATTGATTTCAGTTTCCTCAAAAACATAAAGCAGCAACTGTTTGTGCTCAATGTTGATAATAATCAGTATTCCATTTGTGCAGTTTCAAAACATCACGCTTGAACACTTCAGAAAATGATTTGACAAGGATAGATTCTGTGCAGTACTGGCAAATCATGCTGTTAAGTTTAAGTTCATGTCAAGTAAATGGTCTGCTTGGAGTTTGTCTCTTTAAAGTGAAAAATCAGGTAAAACAGACAAAAAAAATAAAGCTACAAGGAAAATAAGCTTTCCAAAAACATGTGATATGAATACAAATGATGTGTTATTATTTACATAGAATTAGCTACACAGCCATTTAGTGGGAATAATCTGTCTGGTCTGGCCTGTCTGCCCATCTGTTTTCTACTGTGCAGTTTATTCAAGGTCAGGTTTCTTTACCTTCTTGCAGCATTTCTGGGAAAAAAGACTTTTCTGGGCCAGCAAACTGAATCACACTCACTAAAAGTCAAAGTATTGTGGTTTCTGTTAACATTGGTTAGAAGATTGGTTTGAACAGTCTATGAGTAATTCTAAACCAACTTCAAGTGAAAATCTTGTGATTTTCTTCTAATCATGCATTAGAACTGTTGTGTAATGAAACTATTGTGTAATAGTTTGTCATTTTTATTATACTATAGTGCATATTGTGGTTTTAAGGGCTAAGGAAGCTAGTTTAATAGTTTAAATATTTAGGCATTTAATGTTTAGTTTTTCGCATAACTTCTTAAACTTACAATACAATACACAACAACTGTAAATGTGCAGCTCTTTAATTATGACAACTAGCACAGCTCATACGATGGCTCATTAAATGAAGTTTGAGATCTCACAATTACACTCAATGATAAATCTACTACAGTGTGGTGGACAAAAAAACAAACAAAGACCGATCAAAATCTGCTTTCAGACTTAAATTGCAGATCATTTTTTGTCTAGACGTATCTGTGCCATGTTGGCATGAAAAGTAAAAGGTCTGTTGTGTATATACTGTCATACTTGGATATCCTCTGTTCTGATTTGTCCAGCGGATATTGAAACTGGCCAGAATACGTTTCGTAATACTCAACTGGGTTTTTAGGCCTGGCTGTAAACGGAGTGACAGCTCTGGCAGGAGTGCAAGAAAGCCAGTCTCAGTCATTTTTCCCTACATCAAATAAATAGTACTTTTGAAAAACCACGCAAACTCAACTGGGATCTTTCATATCATTTGCCTAATAAAAGCTGTTTAAGATGTGTTCATGCATTTGTGCCGGAATTACGAGATTCCAGCTTGTAAAAAGCACAGAACTCATAATTACGATTTTTCTGACAACTATGTCTTCATGGATGTGAATTTTAGCAGTGAAATGTATAGTGAAAGGGATAGTTTACCCAATAAAGAAAACAATCGCTGTTTATTTTGGTCCTTGGTTATTCGTATAATTAAAGTCATTGATTACAATCCTTTGAGACTCAAAAATAAAAACAATTTACAGGCAAAACAAAAGTAATATCTGTGGTTTCGGACACACTGAGGTCTTAAGAAGCAAAACATTTGGTCTGAACTGAATAACGGCAACATTGTTACCTTTAATCCACATGGGCAAATATGGAAATCTGGTTCTTTTCTGTAAATCAGTTGTTTACAACCTCTGTGAAGTTATTTCTAGTTCAAAAAACTGATTTACCAGTCATCACACAGATTCATAACATGTACATACTAATGTAATTAACCAAATAATGATACCAAATGCTGTTGCTTTGGTAATTGGTAATAATTTTGTACATCATGTTCTGTTTCTTTCACAGACTGATCATTTAATTTACAATACCACAATGTATTCTAGTAGCCACAAATATGAATGTTTTTGCATGTGTTTTTTTTTTTTTTTAAAGGGAAGGTAGTCTTACTTGCATATCATGCAATCATCAAGGACCATGGTTTTAGCACAAAATTTTCTTTAATATTATTCTGAAAAAAGTAATCTACTTAGCTGGTCTGAGAGTAAGTCAATTAATAAGTTTTATTACGTTTCCTGTAATTTACTGTTGTTAATGTCTTGATAATGCACAATTAATCTGAAAATTAATAAAGTACAGGAAAAGCAGTAAGTAGCTCTTTCGGTTGAAGAACTATCTTATATCCTGATTTAATTAATTAATTTATTTATTTTTTTGGTGTTACACTATTGAGTTAGGGGCGCCACGGTGGCGCGTGAGTAGCACGTTCGCCTCACAGCAAGAAGGTCGCTGGTTCGATCCCCGGTTGGGGCAGGTCCCGGTTGGGCCAGTTGGCATTTCTGTGTGGAGTTTGCATGTTCTCCCCGTGGTTGCGTGGGTTTCCTCCGGGTGCTCCGGTTTCCCCCACAGTCCAAAGACATGCGGTACAGGTGAATTGGGTAAGCTAAATTGTCCATAGTGTATGTGTGCGAATGAGAGTGTATGGATGTGTTTCCCAGGGATGGGTTGTGGCTGGAAGGGCATCCGCTGCGTGAAACAAATGCCGGATGAGTTGGCGGTTCATTCCGCTGTGGCGACCCCGGATTAATAAAGGGACTAAGCCGAAAAGAAAATGAATGAATGACTATTGAGTTAATTTAGATGTGTTCAATGATGAAAACCTGGACAATATTTTTGCGACTCACCTACATATGCATTTGTTGGAGTTTACCTTTCAGATGGAAAATTTATTGTAGGAGAGTGTTTAGACAGATTATGCAATGCAATTTCATAAGGTTGGTTGTAGCTTATAGCTAAGCATTTATGCTATTTTAACACCCTCCATAAAACGCATGTTTTTACCCATTTTACACATTTATTCTTCGTAGATTAACTGCACTTATTTGCTTGCTTTTTTTGCAACCCTGCATTAATTTGCTTTGGTCTTGGTAGATTGTGTTGGTCATTATGGAAATGAGCTACTTCATCTGTTGTTTAATTTGTGCATTTTAATGGAACACTAACAAAACTCTACTCCCATCAGCACTTTTATGTGCTTGCTCAATATTTTGTCTTGTTTAGTAAATCTAGCCTTCTGTATTTATTAATTAGACATGTGTTTTATGGATGTTTCTTGTATCATGGTTTTGTTTGTCTATTAATTGTTCGTTTTGGCATTAATATACTCTGACTGCATTGAAACCTCAGTTGTTCATACGATAATATGACATATCGTGAATGAAGCAGTTCTCATTTCATCAGGTCACTGAATACAACTCACTTTATTTTAGTACTGCTCTCTTATTTGGAATTTTTCACTTGTGCAATGAATAAATTATAAAGGGATTAAATTCTGTTATCGTTTACTAATACTTGTTTCGACCTGTTTCACTTCCTTCTGTTAAACACTAATTAAGGCATTTCTTTTTCCTACCATGGAAGTCAATGATTACAGATTGTCATCTTTCTTCAAAATACCATATTTTGTGTTTAAAGGTGCTTAATGTAAGTTTTTGACTCTAGTAAAGCATAAAAATACTATAATGTGTTTGCAGATATTTAAGAAACATGCTACTTGAACATTCCTGTTTATCTGAAAAACAATGCTAAAGTCAAATATTCTGCTTTAGAAATGTTTGTTACGTACCACAACGTCTGTGTTTGCTTTGGTCTTATTAACCTGCCCGATGCCAGTTTAACCAATCATATTTCAGCACCCTGGGTTGCCTTTGTGGAAGACAGCGTATTTCATTCATTCAGTCAGGAAGGCTCTCAAAACCTTTGATGGACTACACTTTAAATGAGACCCAGATTCAGAGTTCAGTGGTTATTAATTGGCAAATAATATAAACATTACAAACTTAAACATTAGGTGAGCAGGTTACATTGTAGCCCTCAGTCCTAACAGCACACTGTGTGACGAGATATGCAGTGATAAGCAAATTGGCTGTTTGCACCAGACGAAACATGACAGAAGTTTAAATACAGCCATTCAGAAGCACAAAATATATGTGCACTTACTGCACTCCAATGAAATGGTTAGGTTTACAATCAAATTAATACATATTAAACCTTTTTAACATTATTGATTGTACATGCTTGTACATGATAAATTGATATATGTTGGTTTGTTCTGAGTCAAAATAGTTTATTTTAATATTTAAGATCTGAGGTGAACTATATGCTGCTGCTTTCAGTATATGGCAATAAATGTAAAATGGCATTCAAACTCCCATTATTAGCATTTAACACTGAGTAAAGCATATGCGTTGTACCTGAGGTAAGCATTGTCAGTATACTGCATACTGCACCTTTAACAGAAGAAAAAAAACTTGAGGGTGACATGGAACCACTTGTGGGCAAGTAAATAAAAGTACATTTTTGGGTGAAGTATCCCTTCATATCGAAATGTAGAAAATTTGCCAAATTCAATTATCATTAGAATGACAGTTGGTGACTTTCAACATACAAATCTAAATGTTGATGTGGTATATGTTGTGTTAATTGTGTCCTTTTATTTGTCTCGTTGAATTTATAAACAGTGCATTTCTTGCTAGATTTTCACTTTGAATGAACTATACCTTTAGAACTAGTGGAATGTATGCACATGATTTGTTTATTAGTTATTAGTTTTTTAGTGTTTGTTTTATTTTTACATTGAAGGATTAGTTTATGTACATTGATGCCACTGACGATCTTTCAACATACAAATCCAAATGCTGCCATGGTTTTGCTTTAATTTGCTGATTTTGTTTGCTTCTTGTTTTATAGATAGTGCGTTTCTTGCTAGGCAGAAAGCAAAAGCAGATGCAGAATTCTACTCATCGCAGAGAGCAGCCGAGGCCAATAAGGTAAACTTCGGTAACACTTTATTTCGATGGTCAATTTGAGTATTAGCAAACTGTCTACTTAATATCTGTTGATACAGACATTTAACTGACTATAAGATACTTTGCAAGTACATATCAACTTACACTAACACTAACCCTAACCCCAACCTAACAATCTACTTATAACCTAATGAGAATTAGTTGCAATGTAACTTATATTCAACAAACGGACCATCAAAACAAAAAGTGTGACCTAAACTTGAGCCCATCATTGTTGTGCTCAGTGTTTGATGAACACGTTTTCAATCTTCTTTTTCCCTTTCTCTTAGCTCAAGCTGACTCCTGAATATCTCCAGCTGATGAAATTCAAGGCAATAGCGGCTAACAGCAAGATTTACTTTGGAAGTGAGATCCCTCACATGTTTATGGATTCTGGGCCAGGAAGCTCCTCCTCAGCTGCTTCCAAAGCCATCGACATCCTCTCAGAGGGGATGCTGGACTTGGAATGACAAGAGACAGAGCAGAAAGTTGTAGCACTGAGGATAAATTAACAGGTAATGAAAGAGACTAATGGCCAGTCATTAGACTACATTGTGCCAGTCGGTGCAGCTGAAACCACTTTAGTTAGGAAATTTTGATGCTGTATCAGTGGGACAGAAACACTACATGTGCGTCTGCACCCCAATGACTTGATCACAAAGTTGGTTCTGCTGGTTGAACAAAATGTTTTTTTTTTTCTCTTCTTTTTTTGAATAGGACATATGTGGCTATTTGAATGTGAAATAAAAGGATATTTTGTCCAAAAATGAAAATTCTGTCATTTACTCACCCTCAATTTGTCCCAAACCTTTATTGAGGATATTTTGAAGATTTTTAATAGCCTGTAGCCATTTGGTTTTAGTAATATTACATTTCTTACTATTGAAGTCAATGGCTATTGATTGCCAACAATCTTGAACATATCCTGTATTCAATGGAAAAATAAATCTCGTGAAGGTTTAGAACCACTTGAGGGTTAGTAAATGCTGAGTTAATTTTCATTTTTTGGTTTAACTATACCTTAGAACCTAGTTTGACCGTAAATCAGCTTTATAAACATAGAAGGATTGGTTTATGTACTAAAAGGAACAGTTCACCAAAACAAAAAAGTCTGTTGTTATACTCACCTTTCCTTTCTTCTGATGAACACAATTTATTTTGATGAGCATCGGTAACCAAACCATTGCTGGTCCCCATCAACTTCCATAGTACTTTTTTCTAGTACCAACTTGTTGGGTACCAGTATTCAGAATTGAAGTTTTTTTTTTGTTTGTGTGTTCAGAAGAAGAAAATAATTAAACTCGTAGAAGTTTAGAACCACTTAAGGGTGAGTAAATGGTGATTAAATTTTCAATTTTGTTTGGGCTATCCTTTTAATAGACAAACTAAAGGCATCTTAAATGCCCTTACTCCTCAGGGATTCTTTTGTTATGTTTAAATATTTTTTTTTCTCATAAAATACCCAATCACAATTTGTTTTTAAATGTAGTTGTCATTTGTTTAGCATTTTCACAGACTATACTTGTTTTTTCCCATCGGTGAAGCTTAATTAATTTAAAATGTATTACACAGCAGCTAAAGATCTTTCAAGAGGTAAAGGTGAGATACACCTTCAGCAGAAATGTCACATGAAAACAGTGCAGCAAGTAGTTTTTATTAAATATAAAACATATTATTATAAATAATAGCTTTGGTGCAGTTTTAGTATTTGGAACTTCTCCATCTTATAGCAATGCACAATGCACTATATAATGATGTCCTCTTTAATTGGCAGGCATTTGTGCCTTTTTAACACTGATAGAGCAGGACTATGAGCTCGTATCCATTCCAGCTCTTCAGTCACTTTCACTTTTCAGAGGACTTGAGTGTGGACTGCATCAGAAATGAGTCATTTGACCATTGAACATCAGCATGTCTGTGGGCTGCTTCTCGCTCATGGAAAGATGATTCAGCATTTCAGTTTTTTTCATTTAGAAAGTCGTGTTTGGAATTTGTTTCGAAAAATTGTCCATTTCCACAAATATCCCCCCTCCCAGTGTTTTAAAATCGTTATGTGTAAAGATCTTGTACAGTATCTTTTCCATCTGGATCAATAGCTTGCCTCCATTTGTAATCAGAAGTCAGTTATGTTTGTTTACATTCATATGTGAGCAAGATTGCAACTTGAAGGATGTAAAAAGGTTTTCATCATATGTTTATACAATCCAAAAATGAGCAGCATAACTCGTGTCTAAATACATATACTGATGTCTCTTATGTTACTGTCTTTCAAAGTTGGACAGGCTTTAATTTGATGAGGCTGTTTCTGTTTATTTGAACACACTGGTGTGCAGACAAAGAACTGATTTGTTTTTAACATTGTAGCAGATTGTGTAACACTTTCTTAAAGACTCAACAAAACTTCCCAAAGACCTTAACTGTTTATGCCTGGGTTTTGCTTGAACATTGAACCAGTGTCTCCTTTCAGTGAGTTGTCAAGTTCACAACCACAAGAGTCTTTATTGCATGCGCATAACTGTACTTTAAATTGATTGTGTATTGGGTGGGCGACTTGTTTATACAGTAAAACAAAAAAATCTTAAGTCTTTGTATTCATTTTTTTATAACATGTTCGAGTGATGTGCTCTAATGCATGCTTGATAAAGACGTGTGCTACACACTTGTTAGTAAGCAGCTAATCCTGTATGTAAAGCCATGTTTGAGATGAATAATTATATTAATCGCCCCAGCACAAGATAGTATGGAAGCCCGTTCCCGCCATGAAAAAAAAAATTCTAAAAAAAAAAAAAAAAAAAAAAAAAAAAAAAAAAAAAAAAAAAAAA
>CAIGQQ010033541.1:9620492-9666468 GCA_903798035.1 Danio albolineatus
CTTCTTGCGACCCTGTTGACTATTTTGAATGAAGCGCTTGATTGTTGGATGATCACGCTTCAGAAGCTTGGCAATTTTAAGAGTGCTGCATCCCCCTGCAAGATATCTCACCATTTTTGACTTTTCGGGGCCTGTCAAGTCCTTCTTTTGACCCATTTTGCCAAAGGAAAGGAAGTTGCCTAAAAATTTATGCACACCTGATATAGGGTGTTGATGTCACTACACCACACCCCTTCTCATTACAGAGATGCACATCACCTAATATGCTTCAGTAGGCTTTCCAGCCTATACAGCTTGGAGTAAGACAACATGCATAAAGAGGATGATGTGGTCAAAATACTCATTTGCCTAATAATTCTGCACTCCCTGTAGAGCATTGAAAGCATGGCATGCAGCTCAGCTTGAAACTGTACAAGGTACCCATCCAGACCTCTCGCAAATTTTAACAAGTTAACGACACAAATATAAAAAAGCTATGACTATTAAACTTTTGAACAACACTCTCTTTCCACACTTGTAATCAGTGAACCTTGTCGTCTATGTCATGACCTTTCAAATGTGCATTTTTCCCATGAGAGCTTGTGAACTGAGCCATCTTGTAAAACATGTCGGATGAATGTATAGGTTGTTTTTAGCTAGGGAAGGCCCATATTAGTTTCTTGGGGTTGAATGAATGGATTTTTAGACTATCAAAAATTCAGTTTACATAAAAAAGATCAGTTGCATCAGATGGAAAGAATTTCTGGAATGTTTTTTTTTCTCCAAATCCCTCGTTTCCTTGTGGTTAAATGATCATATATTGGATGGCCTGGGGGAGAGTAAATAATAAGGGACTTTTTCCATTTAGTTTCCCTTAAATCTCTCATTTACAGCTGATTGCAGAGCTGTGTCGTGGTTACAGTGAATGACACTCTTGTTCATTAATTCAAAGGTGCCACTGTCTGTTATCCAGTTCTTTGTGCTTGTCTTTGGGTGCTACACTGTGCCATTGTTGGCCAGTTATGGGCAGTTTGCCACCATTTTATTGAGCATTTGAATCCAGTATCAGACCATCTAACATACATTTCAACTTAAAAGTTTTTTGCCCACCCCAAAATCTTTGTCATTCAAGTTTTCAAACAACAGGCCTATACAGGTCACAATAAACAACATACAATCACCAAACTATTGAGACCTATTAGTAAAGACTTTATGTCATGTAAAAACTATTATTTATAATCAAAAGTTTAGATAACAGTAATAGTCAATGACTTTATAGGTGATTTTTATTTCTTCACACTTTGGCAGAAGTTACTGCAGATCCAGCACAACTTACAAGAAAACAGACAATAAAACTACACATATGGTAGTGATTTAGATGTCTGTCACATGTGTTCTGATATTAAGTGCATTGTTCATTACTTTTTGATCAACACAGATGATGATATTACTGGTCAAAATCCTGTTCACCACATTATGTTTGTGGGAATGGCCATTTTGAGCCTCCTGTAGACCATTGTTTGGTCTTTATCAAAGGAATATTTCAGCTGAATATTTTTTTTTTCACATTTTATCCATACTCTAGTGGCTCCAAAGCTTAAATCTTGCATATGACAATAATTTGAAAATAATAATTTTCAATAAAAGTGACACTTATAGTAGGGAAAACGACTACTACAAACATCAGTGATTAAAGGGTTCCAACATTGTTCCAAACCTTGTGTATGTTCGTGTTCAGCAGAAGAAAGAAACTGGTTGAAACAAGTAGAATGTCAAAAAATAATGACTGAACTTTCATATTTGCATAATCTAATTTCATGGGAAATGATGTGTCTTTGCAGCGGTGTGAGAAATTACATTTCAATGTAATTTACATTGACAAACCATACACTGAAAAAAAAAAAGTCTAACTTTACAGTTTGTTCCAGCAGCTGGAGTGCCGGAAAAAAAGACGTGAAAAAACGGTCGTTAAATTACAGAAATTTACCATAACATAATGGATATTTCATCACAGTAATTTACCAGAAATTTTAATTTAAAGAAATTTCTGTAATTCAATATTCGTTATTTTACGGCATATTTCTGTAATTTAGCGCCCGTTATTTTATGTTATTTTACAGGCCAGCTGCCGGAAATAAACCGTAAAATTACATTATTATTTTTTTACAGTGTACCTCTAATTTTTCAGAAATTTCAAATTATCCAGATTTTGCTGCAGTTTTCAGCTGAAATAAACCTTTTAGGGCAGCAAAATACATTTGTTTTCATGTAAATTTGAATTACTTGACAGTTAATTTACCAGTACTGGGTTGAGGCTGGAAAGGCATCCGCTGCCTAGAACATATGCTGGAATAGTTGGCGGTTCATTCCCCTGTGGTAACCCCTGATAAATAAGGGACTAAGCCGAAGGAAAATTAATGAATGACTTATCAGTTAATGTCTCACGTTTGCATGTTTTCTTGCACCATACTATGTTATCACCTCAAAACGCTTTGTCAATGATTTGTAAGCCATTCTATTTGTGATTTTTTTTGCATCCCATATCTCTCTTCATACTGTAAATTTACATACACTCTTAAAAAAAAAAGTTCTTCAGTGGTTCTTCAGTAGTTTACAGTGGTTGAGGTGCTATTTAGCACTTTTACTGTGTAAAAAACCTTTAAAGCACCATAAAGGTTCTTCAGTGGTTCTTCAGTGGTTCTTCGGTGGAGATGGTTAAGGTGCTATATAGCACTTTTACTGTGTAAAGAACCTTTAAAGCACCATAAAGGTTTTTCAGTGGTTCATTGGGGGGTTTAAAGTGCTATATAGCACCACTACTACTGGTAAGCACTTGTTCTTATAGCTAATTCTCATAACTCTTATGCCGGCTTTATTTGCTGAAAGGGTAAAGTAACATAATGAGCACTTTAAAATATAGGTGCTATATAGCACCATTTGACAAAAGTACTATATTGCACCTATTTTTTAAGGTGCTGTATAGCACCAAAAAAGGTTCCCCCCTCATTACGAGCCAAAGAACCAGTTTTGGTGCTATTTAGCACCTTTTTTTTTAGAGTGTAGAAACCTGGTATATAATTGCACTTGTGATGTGAAGCGTAATGAAACAGTTCAACAAAACATGCCAGGGTCATGTAAAAGCAGGGTAAATAACATGGTTGCTTCTGAAAATACAATTTCATTACATCTTTTTTTATTTTCATTAAAGTCAGTTAATCAGTTGGATTATATTTTAGTCTATGTTGTGTTTTCAAATGTCTTAAAATGTTAGTCTTTAAAAGCGCTCATTAGTCATTTGATGCCTGAAATGTCTGAACGACTTCCATGTACCAGACTATGACTTGCAAAAGCTCTCCACCACCACCAAAATTTCATTTAATATGCTCAGAAACCTCAGTTCGTTAAAGGAACGACCGCAACAAAAGTTTCTCAGAAATGATTCCCTGTGGCTTTCTGTACTATTTTCATTGTAGGGGTAGACCAACTTTATATTAACACATTGTATTGTGCAAAACCTCTGTTAAAAATAGCACTTTTATTTATATCATATTGCTTAACTTTATCTATATCAAAAAGCCATTAATACATTGTGGTGCCATTTTTTTTTTAAATGTTTTTATTTTTATTTATTTATTATTTTATTTTTTAAGTTTGATGCCATTTTGCCACAAGCCCCCATTCATTTCAGATCCTGTGCAGCAATCAATTATTCGAACTACAGTATGTACACATGTGGTTTGTGTTTTTATATTAACACTGGATTATCTAGCTGCTCAAATTGGATTTCCAATAGTCTTAATGGCTGTTAATCCAACACAATGATGACTGCTAACAGAAGCATTAAAGGTATTCATTAAAGTGAATCAGACCATCATTACAGCAACAGTTCTGCAAAGATGAGTGGACCAAAACTCCTCCACAGCACTGTAACAGACTCATAGCAGCTTAACAAAAGAGCTTGATGGCAGTTGTTGCTGCTAAGGGTGGCTCGAACACTTTCACACAAGACTAGTTTTGTATTTTGATATTTCTTAATAACAAAACCCTTCATTTCAAAACTGCATGATGTGTTTACTTGTGTTATCTTTGACTTATATTTAAATGTGTTGATCTTAATGATCTTATCAATGATCTGAAACTTTAAAGTGTCACAAACATGGAAAAAATACGAAACAGTACACTTTTTCACACCACTATATATATATATATTCTTTATATATATCTCACTATGATGAAATGTTTCAGTTATTTTCACGGTCTAGAGAAAGTGCCTGGGAGTACTTGTAATCCTATAGTGCTGTTCGAGAGGCCTTGTAAAGGCTATGGCCCTCCCACGTATTCAACAATAAATCATTTGCTTTTAGCCCCCCTAATTTTGCAGGTGGAACGTAACATAAATGTGTTAAAAAAATGACCAAAGGTATACATTTCACTCAGCAGCCTATAAAACACATGTGTTCTGTTACACTATATCAAACGTTTTAAACTGTGGCCCCCTCTGAGCTTCTGGGATCTATGAACTCTGCCTCCCCCCAGACCTCTCCTTCCCACAAACTTACCATTAGAGACCCTTCTCTATCGCAGTTGCCATAATAACATATAGTTGGGAAAGCATATGTTATTCTTTGCCTAGTACATGTTGGGAATGTTGTCAATGAATATGTTCATGTGTTAATGATGTGATGCATATCATAAAGCAGATACAGCATCAGTGAACATCTTGAACTCAGATACAATACCAATCTAAGTTGGTCTTCAATTGATATTCGTGTTATTTTAGACACCAAGTTAAAAGTAAGGACTGCACTGTCCTGATCGTATTAAAAAATCCAGCGCTCATGTGCTTTGCATGTTTTGTAAATTTAAAGCTTATATGTGAAAGAACTTCCTGTGCGATTAAAATCCTCATCTGGGTGTCCTGACTTCAACAACAATAAAGAACTGCTTATGTGACAATTATTTCAACTTGGCATCAGTTTCTGCTGACTTTGGAGTTAATGACAAAGAGATTATTATTCTGTTCACACAACCACCAGGTCTCCATTATGTACAGTTTGAAAGCCTAAGAAACATGCCCATGTGCTGTTAATAAAGAATGTTTTATGGTATGAATAGTCATTACAGTAAATCCTTCTTTATACTTAAGCACTGATTTATTCTTTTTTTTTAACTGATGTTCCTCATGACTGTATTTGAAATCCCTTTCACATTGGTAATGAAAATTTATTGGTAGCATATTAAAGGTAAAGTACATTGTGTTTGGGATTTCCAGGTACACCAATGATCAAATTTTAAACAAACAAATCTGAATGATCCCCTGTTGCAGGCATCCTTGCGTAACCCTGCCGGTCCTACACCACCCAACCCGCTCCGAGCTGGGATCAAACTGGCGACTTTCCGCATGGGAGTCGGCAGCTCTAACAAGGAGATTAAAGAGCATGGCATCTAGCGTCTGTCGCTAGAGCACCTTTAGAGGTCAGAGGTGTGAGGTTTAGCTGCACAGCACTTCACTTGCTGGTCTCTGCTATACTCATTCATTTTCTTTTTGGCTTTGTCCCTTTATTAATCTGGGGTTGCCACAACTGAAATTCGTGTTATTTTAGACACAAAGTTAAAAGGACTGCACTGCCCTGATTGTATTAAAAAATCCAGCGTTCATGTGCTTTGCTTGTTTTGTAAATTAAAAGCTTATATAGCCACAGCGGAATGAACTGCCAACTTATTCAGCATTTGTTTTACGCAGCAGATGCTCTTCCAGCCGCAACCCATTTCTGGAAAACATCCATACATTCTCATTGACACACATACACTACGGACAATTTAGCTTACCCAATTTACCTGTAGTGCATATCTTTGGACTGTGGGGGAATCCGGAGCACCCGGAGGAACCCTACGCCAACACAGGGAGAACATGCAAACCCACACAGAAACACCAACTGACCCAGCCGAGGCTCGCACCAGCGACATTCTTGCTGTGAGGCGACAGCACTACCTACTGCGCCACCGTGTCGCCCCTCTGCTATACTCACCCCCCTAAAGCTCACTCCCATCCGGGTCACGGCACCAATGTAAATTCAGTTTTACACCACCCAATCTGCTCCGAGCTGGGATCGAACTGGTGACTTTCCACGTGGGAGTTGGCTGCTCAAACATGGCCTCTAGTGTCTGTCGCTAAAGCACCTTTTAGAGGTCAGAAGAGTGAGGTTTACCTGCACAGCACTTCACTTGCTGGCCTCTGCTACACTTGGAATGACAAAACCAACAACAGCGCTGTATTCTGCATGCCAGGCCAGTAGGTGGTGATGTCACTTTGCAAAAAGATTCTAAACACATGCACACGTACGATCCTGTAGTCCACCATTGTTGTTTCGGTTTTCTAGTGCTATATTGAAAATCGCCCTCTACACCCTCATTCACTATTCCTTACATAAATCCACTGATAGAGTCCACTTAAAGGAGCGAATGAGCACTCTGTGGCCCATAAACTCTCACAGTGCATTATGGGAATTCTCTAGCTACTGAGTGTACATCTGTTTTACATTTGTTATTGCGGTGTATCATGGGATTGATTGCATGCACATCAGAATGTCCACTATCATTTTAGACACTATGGATGCCCCCACAAATAGTGCACTAAAGGATATACAGCCTCAAACATGGCTGAACAATAACAGCATCATCGTTTTTACTAAATCACGTAATCACTTAAAATAGTAATTATCATGTGAAATTCATACAAAAAACCTCATTCCTTCATTTCTTATAATAAAAAATAAGAAGAATGAGTAGCACATTCGCCTCACAGCAAGAAGGTCGCTGGTTCGAGCCTTGGCTGGGTCAGTTGGCATTTCTGTGTGGAGTTTGCATGTTCTCCCCGTGGTTGCGTGGGTTTCCTCCGGGTGCTCCGGTTTTCCCCACATGCGACTATTGGTGAATTGGGTAAGCTAAATTGGCCGTAGTGAATGAGTGTGTAAGGATGTTTCCCAGAGATGGGTTGCAGCTAAAAACAGGGCATCTGCTGCATAAAACAATTGCTGGATAAGTTGGTGGTTCGTTCCGCTGTGGCGACCCCGGATTAATAAAGGGGACTAAGCCGAAAAGAAAATGAATGAATAAATGAATGTTCCTTTGTTTCTGTTTTCAAGAGCCCACATTGCCATTTAAAACACTCCCAAAATTTTGTCCAAACCTGTATGAAACGTATAATCCTTAAGCAGACAACAGTGAAAATGTGTAGGAACAGTACAGAGTACAGAACTTATTTACAATTATACAAGTTTGATGTCCCATTCTTGACAAGGTGGCTCTGTGGTTAGGCTTGTCGCCTCACAGCAAGAAGGTCGCTGGTTTGAGTCCTGGATGGGTCAGTTGGCATATCTGTAGTTTGCATGTTTTCCCCATGTTTGTGTGGATTTCCTCTGGGTGCTACGGTTTCCCCGACAGTCCAAAACATGCGGTATAGGTGAACTGAATAAACTAAGTTGGCCGCATTCATAGAGTGTGTGTGTGAATGAGTGTTTATGGGTGTTTCCCAGTACTGGGTTGCAGCTGAAAGGGCATCCGCTGCGTAAAACATATGCTGGGTAAGTTGGTGGTTCCTTCTGCTGTGGCAGCCCCTGATGAATAAAGGAACCAAGCAGAAAGAAAATTAATGATGTCCCACTCTTTGAATGTGCTCTGCATTTCAACCAAGTGTTTAACATCACCAAACTGTCTATTTTAAGAGGTCCAGAATGACCAGTCGGTCAGACTGCAGCTAACTATTAGCAGCTTTCATATTTCCTTTGGTACAAATCTGTGTTTAACGATAAGTGCTGTTTTCATTCAGATTACTGAAGTAGCCGGTGGTGGGAGGAGAGCAGCGTTTTTCACAGTTGAAATCCAGTCAGAATGAAACTGAGAAAACGGTTTCCATCAAAAAGACAAGAGAGGGCAATTCAGACATCTGGAGGAGATCATGTCTCTGAGTCTCCTGCTGCTGGTGCTGTTGGTGGTCAGTCTGAGCAGCGCGGACATGTAGAGTCAACAACTGTCAGAATGATCGTCTTCGTCTTGCTGATGTTCGGTGGCGATGCTTTTCTACAGTGGATTTGGGATTTGGTGTGTGAGGAGGGTCGTGCGCTCCTCGTGTCTCCTCACTGGAGTGTGTGTGCGGCTTTCAGCGCTCACCTCATCTTCTCAGCGCCCTTCTTACTGCTGGATGTGTTCAGTCCACACGTGGGATGGATTCATAAGTACAGGATTCGCCGCCAAATCGTTGGCTTGAATGAGTGGCTTCGATGTGCTTCTCGAATATTATGGAAATACGTTGTTGGCGTTTTGCCGTTGACCGCGTTGTTTGTGTCGTTACGGCGGACGCATCTCCCGGAGAAAGCACCGTCTGCGTTTCATGCCTTCAGAGAATGTCTCTCCTGCATGCTCGTGTTTGATACGCTCTTCTTCATGTTTCATTACACCATCCACAAGTAAGCATCCCACAACTTTCCCTTGCCAGTAAGCAGAGCTATTTCTTTAAGAAACTTCGAGTGACACTCATAAATCTTCTAATCATAATAAGAGCTGTTTTGGTACCTACACACTTTTATAAAGTTCTTTAGTGGCATTTTTTGTTCCATAAGGAACATTATGAATCATTTTAATTTGACAAAATGTTATTTACATTATTAAAATATTCTACACACACACAAAAAAATAGTTATTTGAAGAACTTTTTACTAAGGCTATGTGAGGAACCAACACAAAAGTTCTATATGCATCGTTGCAAAACAGCGACGTTCTCAGGAATACCTGAACAATTACACAGCAAAGGCACATTTGCATTTTTGATTGTTTTTTAAACACATTAATGAACTTTGGTCTCGTAAAATTTGCTTTTAAAAAAGCACGATTTAAACAAGCGTTTAATATCATTAGCAGTAGTTGTTCTTTCCTAAAGTAAAAAAAGCATTCAATAGCCTACTGCTTCAACTGCTTCTATTAATACAAGTTACATTGTTTACCGTGGTACGTTGTATTGTATTTAAACTAAGAATAAACATCTGCTCAGTGTGACTTTTTTAAAACTCCCTCACGTTCTGTCTCAGGATCTTAACAGTCATTTCACTTAACATTAATATTTTAGGCTCCTCTAATAACTATATCCCGTGTGCAACATGTTCTTCCCACTGGTGTGTAAAGTGTATGAGTTTAAAATACGTGGTTTGGGCGCAGTTAATCTAGTTAATGCTTTTACAATTAGTTTTTAATGCGTTCTTAGCTGAGTGGTCTTAATTGAAACAACAGGGGTCAGCAGAGCCCTTCCCTAAAAGCCCTGCGGTCATATTAAAATTACAATTACAGAGGGAGCTTTAATAATTGAATTTTTAAAAAAGTATATTAGAAAAATGACCGCAATAAAAAATTATGTTTTTGGGTCGCAGAGTAAAACATAAACACAAATAATTAGACAATCAAGTGCTTCTCTCTCTCTCTGTGTCTCTTTCAATTCAATTTAATTCAATTCAATTCAATAGTTGCTTTCAAGAGTTCACACTTAGCTGATGATTGATTATAAAGCCTGTTTGGCATGCTGTCCCGGGAGAGAGCCCTGAGCTCATAAGATCCTCGAGCCCTGGGCTCCCTCCCGTTTGTAAGGCGAGAGGAGAGTTTGAGCTCAGGTAGATCTCGAGAACTCCCCTGCAGGTAGATAATGAACAGATAGTGATTGCTATGAAAAGATAACTACTACTCACTAGGAGCATGTCTATGGTGCCGATTTGGATTAGTCAATTACCTTAAGTTGCATGTTTTTGGAGGGTGCGAGGAAACCAGGGGAAACCCACGTGAGCACGGGGAGAACGTGTAAACTCCACACAGAAACGTCAGCTGGCTTGGTTAAGGACTAGAACTAGTGACGTTCTTGCTGTGAGGCAACAGTGCTAACCACTGGGCCACCGTGCCACCCATCTAGGAGAGGAGGAGGAGTAGGGGTGGAAGGGGGGATTCTTTAAAAGAAGATGGCTGTCTTATGGAACTAAGGGTATATATAGTGGTTTAGGACTCATCTGATTGGTGATTCATAAATTGAATAATGCGGGACCAGCTGCGAGCAATCATCTGCACGTGATCCTCTCAAAATTAGTTTATAAATAAACTTCACTTATTGGCATGACAAATATTACAAATGAATTGCCAAAGCATTTATAAAGTTTACATAAGACAAAAAACAACAACAACATACATGTATAATAAAAAAAAAACACAGTAAATAGTATTAGTAACAAAAATAAAGATATACATATAATAATTAAACAAAAATATAAGTAATATATTATTATTATTCAATATATCATATTATTATTCAGTTCATTTTATTATTTTTCAATATATCATATTATTTAGTATATCATATCACTCATGTATATCATATCATTCATTTATATCAATAAAAATAATAATAGATCAGAAAACACTGTACATTTAACAATCAACATTGTAGGATAAAACGGTAATAAAAAAATAAACAGTAATAATCAGTATATTTACAATGATTCAGTTAAAATCATTTAGATGTGTGTGTGTGTTTGTGTGTGTTTGTGTGTTTGCGTGTGTGTTTGCTCTCTCTCTCTCTCTCTCTGTGTTTTTATCTATGCATATGATGTGAAATATTTTTAAATAAAACTGTAAATTAATAAGACGGAAATGCACATTTTGCGAAAATGACATTACATATAATGGTACTTTTCCTTCTCTCTTTTCAATTTCAATCTTATCTTGATAGCTCTGGGATGATGGGACCTGATTAAAACACATTACACTCCAGGAGGTTTTTAAACCCCTTGTTCCCTAATTCCCTTTTTAATGGTTTTCAATGTGAATCAAATTAGACTCAAGTATCACTGGTGGGTTGAGTTTCTTACGGCTATAGGACGATTAACAGAGGATTAAGAGGGATCACATTAACCAGACAAAACAGAGACATGGATAAACCAGGCTGAAATATGACAAAATAATTACATTTAGTGGTCAAAAAATATGAGGAAAAATAAAACTGTCTGGTTTTCAACATTTTTCTAAATATGTTTACGCACAATGACTTCAGGGACACGATGACCAAATTTTTATTTTGAACTACCCACTTCAGTATACATCATTTAGAGCATTCGAATACCATTTAATTTTAGTGTAGGACAAAATATTCAGTCTGTTTTCCCAGTAGAACTGTGTGTGTAATGTATTTTTAGTCTGTCAACTAATGGCAGTCCCAGAGTGAGAATATAACATAATCAATCCATCTTTATTTCTACAGTAAAGCGCTTTTACAATGTAGATTGTGTCAAAGCAGCTTAACATGGAAGATTCTAGTAAATTAAAATTGTCAGTCAGTTTAGTTTAGTTTAGTTCAGTTCAGTGTGGTTTAATTTTCACTGCTGAAAGTCCAAACACTGAAGAGCAAATCCATCGATGCGCAGCAGCTCCGCAAGTCCCGAACCATGCAATACAGGCTGTTAACTGTCTCACTATCTAAGTGGTCTCTTTACCTTTACATTATAGGACCCAGTGCTAAATGACATAGCATGAAAATTAGACAAGGGAATGAATTGTGAAAGTTAATGTTTAAGATGTGCACAGCTGCATGCTTTACAGAAATAACACTCTCATATTGCACATTTTTTCATAATCTTTTGATGTCGTTTTGAAGTATTTCACTATTTGTCTTCACACAAGAACATTTTCAGACCTTCATTTATTTTCATTAAATCTCTCGCTCAGACACATATGTTGTGTGCATATTAAATAATGATATATTATATTATATTATATTATATTATATTATATTATATTATATTATATTATATTATATTATATTATATTATATTATATTATATTATATTATATTATATTATACAGTTATAATATATTATATATAATATTATATATTAGCCCTCATATGAAGTTTTGTTATTATTTAAATATTTCCCAAGTGATGATTTACTGACCAAAGACATTTGACAGTATTTCCTATAATATTTTTGTCTTCTGTGGAAAAAGTTTGGCTGAAATAAAAGTAGTTTTTTATTTTTAAAAACTTTTTTAAGGATAATACTAGCCTTCTTAAGAAATATATACATGGCAAAGACAAAAACATCATCATAAATTAGTTATATATTTCAAATAAAACTTCAGATATAACTTTACATAATAAATACTTTCGTTTTTGTTTTGTTTTTTTCAAGAAAATAACATGTTTAACATGCCTCACATGTTTTCAGTTACTGATATAAAATCAGGGTTACTGCACTGAATATTGATTTCATTAAAAACATCTCAAAATGTGCCACCATCAGTAGTTTACAAAGTAAAACAAAAATTATTTTACCCAAACACAATATTTAAATTCATAAATCCAGCTGAACATTCTCATGTCTATTTCCCCCCAGAATTCCCTGGCTTTACCACAACATCCACAGCGCTCACCATATGAACAGGGACATATTTGCTCTGGCAGCTCAGGACTCCAGTATTGGTGAACTTCTGTCTCTACAAACTCTTGCGTTTATCAGTGCGATGCTGGTGCGCTGCCACCCCCTCAGCGAAACCCTCTTCCATCTCCTGAACACCTGGATGGCCGTGGAGGATCACTGCGGATACGACTTCCCCTGGGCGCTGCATCGGCTGCTGCCATGTTTTAGTGGAGCACCGCACCATTCAGCCCACCATCAGCACTTTAGAGGGAACTTCGCCCCTTATTTCAGACACTGGGATTACATCTTTGGCACCTCATTGCCCACAGCAGTTGAAAAAAGAGATCTGTGATAAGGTGAATCAGGGCTACATGGGTCCTTTTATGACTGTGAGACTGAGATTGTGTAGAATGTCTTCCCTTCAACTTTATGACAGTTTGTTTTCAAAGATTAGGCCATTCTTTTACATGTTGCCCTGGGTTTTTTTGAATACTCATGTATTTTTAGCTGCTTAGCAAGTTAATAGCATACAGTACTTTGAGCAACTTTTTTACAAACGCTTTTACTTTATATTGGATTCACATTGACTTCAATGAAAGTTCAGAGATTTTCAGCAGTCTCAAGTGAGTGCTAGGGGGTCTGGAAATTTATGAAGAAAAAGCATTAAACAATTGTAAAAATAAATAAATATGTTTATTTATTTATTAATGAAAAGAAAATTGATCAAATTCTTTAAGGTCAACCAAATAATTGTTTTTAAAAATAAAAATAAAAACATGTTTTGAGATAAAACAAATAAACTGAAATTACCTTTAAAGTTACATATAAATATGTGATTAATGTGAATAAGAAAATCTGATAAATATTAAAAAAAAATCTGATCTATATAAAAAGGGCGCCACGGTGGCGTAGTGAGTAGCACTTTCGCCTCACAGCAAGAAGGTTGCTGGTTTGAGCCCCGACTGGGTCAGTTGGCATTTCTGTGTGGAGTTTGCATGTTCTCCCCGTGGTCGCGTGGGTTTCCTCTGGGTGCTCTGGTTTCCCCCACAAGTCCAAAGACATGGTATAGGTGAATTGGGTAGGCTAAATTGTCCGTAGTGTATGAGTGTGAATGAGTGTGTATGGATGTTTCCCAGAGATGGGTTGCAGCTGGAAGAGCATCCGCTGCATAAAACATATGCTGGATAAGTTAGTGGTTCATTACGCTGTGGTGACCCTAGATTAATAAAGGGACTAAGCCGACAAGAAAATGAATGAATGAATATAAAAAATAAATACTATAATGAGTGACTATAATGATTTTTAAAAATGTAAAAACTATAGAAAGGAAATTTTTAGCCTTATTTATAATATTAATTTTGACTCTACAAATGGGATCTTTAAACAAAAAGCGTTTAGATATTAGGATGGGATCACACAAGCATGATACTATTTTGAGGTCTGTGAAATGCTGAAAAGGCTAAAAAAAACTGATGTAAATCATAAAAAAGACATAAACAGTAATCCTTTAACTGTATTAGCAGCTCTACATAATTTTACAAATATTTTATAAATATTTAAAATAGAAATATTGAAAATGCTTTCTATTTTTAAAGCAGGATATCATTTTAAAATGTAAAGTTTTGCCTAGTGCAGTTGCTTTCAACCATAAAATTAGTAGGTCAAATTGACCCGGGAACTTTAAAAATTAAATGAAACTTAATTTGATACATTCCATTTTGCAGCATCAATGTCAAATTATATATGCAAATTCATTATTAAATGAATTATTGACAACTCAAACTAATATAGACAACTCAAAATTCAAATGGGCTGAACTGACAAAGAACATGAGAGTGGAATAAATTTGCCAAAGCTGATAAATCATACTTTTACCTATTGTTTTTAAAGCATTTTTGAGGTATTGTAAAGTCATGCAAAGTAAAACAATGTTCTGCCTTACTTGAGTGCATTATAGCGTATTTCCAATGGAAATTTTTATATCTTTGTTGAACAGTATAATAAAAACATAGAAATTGAAACATTTTACAATTTTATGTTAAGAATTAAGAATGAAAAAATACTGTATATTCATTTCATTTATTTTATTTCCTTTGCTTCCTTAAGCTGTATTTTTGATAAAAAAAAAAAAACATGATAAATCTCTATATTGTAAAATATGAGCTTTTTGTATGCTTGTAATGGAAAACCCAAAATAAAAAGTGTCACATGATTCTTCAGAAATCATTATCGTGTGATTATTTGCTGCTCAGGAAACTTTTTTGTATTATTAAAATGATCAATGGCTAAAACATTTTGTAAACTATGATGTGTATTGAAGATTCTTTGCTGAATAAACTTTAAAAGAATATCATTTATCAAATCCTTTGTAACATTATAAATGGTAACATAAAACCCATTTTAACCCTTTATAGGGCACACATAGAAATGCTCATCAGAAGCACCCTGTGGATTACTACAAGACATGTAAATAAACTTTTAAGACTAATATAATAAAAAATGTCCATCTCATTCCCTTTAAAGCAGAGATGCCCAAACTAGGGCCCGTGGGCCACAGTAATCTTTGATTTGGCCCTTCATCCCATCTGAGAATAGAGGGAGACTGCTGGGAAATTTTAGGGGGACTGCCTTTAACCGACATTTTTAATTTCTTTTTGTCATTTCTAATTTAACATAACTTGTTTTTAACTGGTGAGCTACAAAAAAGCAAACTGAAATTAAATGTTTCAATTAAATGTTGTAAATGTATCAGATTTAAAATAAATAAACAAATACAGTCACTTAATGGACAGTGGACATCGCAGACGACATCAGCAAATGAATCAAAGCAGTGTTTTTTAGTGTTATCAATGGGATTGTTGATGTTTTTTTTACTGTAACACATTCATTCATTGTAAAATGTACAAAAATGTATAACTATTAATACAATTTAAGTCTTTTAAATGTAATAAATTATAGTATTAATTAAATTATATAATGAATTATAATAATAAATTAGGAAATTACATGGACAACTTTACAGTTTGATACATTTATCTCCGGCCCACCACTCTCAATCAAGTTTAGTTTTTGGCCCTCCATAAGAAGTAGTTTGGGCACCCCTGCTATAAAGGGTTAAAAATTATCTTCTATAATCCTGATATTTACATATTTTTATTCCACTTTTACCAAAAATATATGTTTAAACATGTCATTACACTTTTGCATAATTATAATTGTCCATTTATGTAAAGCATAAATATAATTATTGTTTGCACTTCTATAATAATTATACATAAAATGTCCTGTGGTCCCATAATGACGATCAAAGCAACACAACTCTGCCAGTGTGGCCAGCTTGAAGTCCAGTCCAATTCTATTTCTGCACAAACATGGGAAACATGCCAATATCACAGGCACAGCTTAATCAGTTTGTCAAGCCCTCATCAAGCGAACATGCGTTTAATTGCTTTAATGGTTTGAATTGGCTCTAGGACTCATGTTTGAGAGCAAAGCGGGCCATGGTGCTGAAACTGGAGACAGATCAATGCTAGTTTGCACTTGAAAGCTTTGGCAGACTCGACCATGTTAGTCATTTCTGTCCAGCAATGCCACTGATGCCATGTCAGTAGTTTCATACTGATTCATTCCCACAAATTAAGCCTGATGCTGTCCTTAATCTTGCTCCACCTTGCCTCCATCTGTCTACTGCAGCAGGTCAGGATGCAGTTTTATTTACTGCCACCTTGCCAAAATGCCTTCACCTTAAACTGGCATTTTTAATTAAGCGTAAAGCCAACATGGAAACATTTATCACCTTTTCATTTTCAATATTGTTTCCTACACAGCACTTTGATAAATGATGTAGGAAAATAATTAGAAATAGAAAATAATTCATTCTTTGTGCTTGAACAGGAACCACAAGCCAATAGCTTACGTTTACACTTATGGAAAGAAATCACTTTAGCAGAAACTTCTAGCAGCTTCATTCCAGATTTTTTTTCTCTAAAAAGATATATTTTTATCCATCACTTTATTTGGATGCGCAAGCAAGCAGAATTGGACTGGAATTCCAGGTGACACTTCTACAGACTAACAAATGCTTCCACCATTTCCCTCACGCAGTGCAACACCTCTCCTTCACATATAGGCCCCGTTTAGTTTTAAAACGGTGTTTTAGCATTAAAACGATCCGCGTCCACACTAGCGTTTCACCCAGCGTTTCTGAACAGATCTCCGTCCACACTACTCCACCAGAAACGTATATCACGTGACCATTAGCGCACTCTGGGCAATCGCGTTCAAGTATAAACAGGAAGCACGTGTCTCGCTCGGCATTTGGTTATTGTTAGTCAACAAACGCTGGTTGAGCGATGAACACGATGGTAAAGAAAGCAAGAGAGGTCTTTTTGAGGACAGACGATGAGGTCGAGTTGTTACTTAAAGTAACAAATGAATTTAAAACATCCATGGCTATCGAAAATACAGTGTTTACAGTGAAGGCTGGTCTGCCGTCTGCCGGTGGTGTTATAGCGCTTGACGAATAAGGGAAGGATACGCAATGACCCAAAAGCCCCAATCACGTAGCGAATCTCAGCAGCCACGCCTCCGTTTTCAAATGTCTCCGTTTTCCCACATCCACACTGAGACGGAGCAGCAGCGTTTTAGAATGAAAACGGCCTCTCCAGCGTTTCCAAAACTCTCCGTTTTCGCGGCTCGAAAACTCCGGCGTAGTGTGGACGGATGGCGTAACCGTAGCAAAACTTATGCGTTTTAAAACAAAAACGCACCAGTGTAAACGGGGCCATAGAGTCGATCATGTTGTTGATTGTGGCCTGGGAAATGTTGGTCCACACCTCTTCAATGGCTGTGCGAAGTTGCTGGATATTGGCTGGAACTGGAACCTGCTATCATCTATGCTAATCCAGAGCATCCCAAACAATTTCAGTGAGTGACATGTTAAGTGAGTATGGAGACCATGCAAGAACTGCCGTGCTTTATCATGCTGCAACATGAGGTGTTGTTTGTGGATGAATGGCACAACAATGAGTCTCAGGATCTCATGGAGGTATCTCCGTGCATCCAAAATGCCATCAATAACATGCAACTGTTTTGGTTGGCCATAACATATGCCAGCCAATACCATAACCCCACTGCCACCATGGGCCACTTGATTTACAACATTGACAATAGAAAACTGCTCACCAACCTGACACCATTTGCATTGCACAGTGAATACCGTGATTCATCCATGAAGCGATCACTTCTTCAAAGTGCCAGATGCCATCTAATGTAAGCATTTGCCCACTTACGGTAACGAACTGCAGTCAGGCCAAGACCTCAATGAGCATGATGAGCATTCTGATGAGTTTCACTGAGATGGATTCTGTGCAGAAATTCTTTGGTTATGCAAACCGATTGTCGCAGCTGATGTCCAGGTGGCTGGTCTTAGACCTTCTGTGAAGATGCTGGATGTGGAGATGTGGACATCCTGGGCTGGTGTGCTTACAGGTGGCCTGCAGTTGTGATGTCGGTTTGATGGACTGCTAAAGTCTCTGAAACGTCTATGGTAAAACTGTGCATCTGATTGAAACCTTACAATCTTTTTGACAACACAGGAGAGGATTTGTGAATGTTAGTGAAGAGGCAGAACATACACTCTCTGTTTGAGTTCATTTTTACTACACAGACCCACACAGAACTTGATGTACTTTTTTAATGGTCACAAAGCAAACACTTTTTTCCAAAATGAGTACCTAAAGAGTATATTATTTTGCACACAGCCCACGTCACAGTGTGTTTTCTTCTACCAACGTCCGTCTAGCCAGTATAAGTTTAACTTGAACCGACGTGTTGATCAAAGTGACATGGACGTAAAAAACCCCAAGCTCCAATTTCAAAGCTGCCATCCCAAGTTTTTCCTAGGTCTATGTTCTTCTCCTTCACCATCTCCTCTACTTTTCTTCAGTCCAAATAACATCCATGGTTGCCAAGCATATTTTACTGATGATATTATCGTTTTATACGATCTAGTTCACTCAAAAAAATGCTGTTTATTTATTTAAATTGGGTAATATGAACAAACCCAAACTCTGACCTAAAGCTGGGATAAAACTTAATTTAGAACTTTAACCCAGCTGTTGGGTTTGATCTTATACATTGCTCAATTTTAAGCTGAAAAAAAACTAGCATTTTTAAAGAGTGTTGTAACTCATTCATTCATTTTCCTTCGGCTTAGTTCCTTTATTCATCAGGGGTTGCCACAGTGGAATGAACCGCCAGCTTATCCAGTATATCGTTTACACAGTGGGTGCCCTTCCAGCCGCAACCCAGAGCTGGAAAACATCCATACATACTCTTTCACACACATACACTACAGCTAATTTAGTTTCTCTAATTCACCTGTGCCACATGTCTTTGGACATTTCCCTTGCGAACACAGGGAAAACATGCAAACTTAACACAGAAATGCCAACTTGACCCAGCCAGGACTTGAACCAGTGACATTCTTGCTGTGAGGTGACAGAGCTGACCACTGAGCCTCCATGTCACACCAATGTTGTACTGTAACTGTAAACTGTCAATTATTAAACAACATGAGTTCTGAAAGTAATCCCTTTCTTTGTTTTCTCTATTGAAAAAAAAAAACATTTTAAACAATGACGCCATTTTAAAGGCAGACCTGTTGTGAGCTCCTAGGTTGTTAAACGATTGGATTTGGTTTTTCTGAACCCAGCTGCAAATTAATTTAAATATATATATTTTTTAATTTATAGCATGTTTGTGCAGAAGAAGCAACAGAATGGTATACAAAAAATGCTTGATGGAATTGTAGATCTTTCTATCATCAAAACATCACTGGTGGTCAAGTCAAATGATTGCAAGCCAACTACGCTCAAAAAATAACTCATTGGATGACAGGATTTCCATTCAATAAATCAGTTTAGCACCAACTAAAAAATATTTACACAATTCAATTCAATTGAGTTGGTCCAACATAATTTTATCAAATAAAAGTTTAAATACATGTGTATTTTTATTTAACTGAAGCTCAAAGGTCTCGTTATATAATCTATTATGTGTCTCAGTTTTAAGAGCCATTTTTTAAGCATATTTCATGAGTTATATACTGTATTAAGTTGAGTAAGGCTGATCTCAGAACTAATTTTAGGACAGTTTTTGCTCACTGAGCAAAGCAACAAACTGCATTTTTGCTAATTGAGCTGCTGACACCCAAAGCATGGGGGCTTCTGCAAGATGGCAAACTCAAAACAATTTAAAAGCATTGCATGAAACTTTTCCAAATATTTAAACTAAAGTAAAGATTAAACTCCAACAAGTCATTTTTTTGTTAACTTTAAACACCTAAGATTACTTTCATTAAGAACATTTGCCTCTTTTAAATCAATTACATGCAAAACATGCTGGGATCTACTAATCCCCTAACCATGTAGTTGGACCAACACAATTCTGTCATGTTGTCCCAAAACAAAACGCCTAAGTTAACTTAATAAATTACAAATTTAGGTGGACTAAATATAACAAACAAACTGGCCAAAAAAACGACAAGAACTGTGTCGTTTCAACTCATTTTAAACAAGTAGTTTGAACAAGCAGCAGTAAAAAATGTTTGGAGTGTCTTAGACTGAGGACTGTGCCACTTATTTAAGTCCCTCCAGTTTGTCATCATTTACTCACCCTTTTGCAAACCTGTATGACTTTATTCCTCCTCAGATCATTTACATAATGTGAAAGCATCCCAAGATTTTATTTATTATTATTGAAGGACATCATAAAAGAGCAAATGAGGTTTGGGGATGAGGTGTTCGTATCAGATATATTTAGGATGCTGTATTTCCAATTACCGTGACAGAACTGCTTTATTTCAAGCAAGTCCCATTTCGCTGACTTACAACATGTCTCCTGGGACAGTTCCCCCAATATAACAGGAGCTATCACTTGCTGGAATATTTTCCATATTGACTGCCAAAATGCTGACTGTTTTGCCCTTTTCTTTTAAAGTTTTGCTCTTCCCTGACTGCACTGTTGGCTCCGCGGGCTGCAATAATCTTGATCTCCCTCCAGGACCTTCTTTGCCAGAATCAATCATTCATTTATTCTGTGACCTTCACTGAACAGACAATATAGCAGCGGAGGAGCCTCAGGCCTGCCTCAGATTCAGACAAATGTAATTGCTTTATTGATAATTCAAGTATTTCCTATGCTCTGCATGTCGATTATTTGCCTTTTCAGTGACTCTTCTGCAGCTGACACCGGTGCTGGTGACAAGAAGCAAAACACTGATTCATGGGATGAAACAATTGAGGCACTGGGTCTCAGCACTTTTTGCAAGAACAGGAGTATTTTCACAAAAAAAATCAATCAATAAATAAATATAAGACTTTGTTGTAATGTTTTGGTCTCAGCAGGCCAAGCTTTAACATTATTACCTATTAATATTAATTTCAGATTAATTTTTATTAAAAAAAAAGTTTTATCAGAGAGATCACTAACAATTCTTCTACTTTCTCTGCAAACAGTGACTGGTCTGTCGCACAACTGTAACGTAATTGGTTATAAAAGAGTGCCAAAGTTGCCATTACACTTTCTCCAATATTGAATCTCCCAGTAATAATTCAATCTATAAGATTCCAACTTATCATTAAAAAAAATAAATCCTGGTAAATTTTGAATTTTCTAAGAGCTACAACTTCTAATTGACCACTGTACACCCTTAGCATTGCAAATTACGTCGAAGAAAATGAACATGATTTTGAGATGACCATGATATTCTGCACATCCGTAGACATCATGGCAAAACAACAAAACCTTAAAGGCACAGTATGACTCTATGCAGTCTAATAATATGCACAAAATATTAATACGTCTTTGGTGTTTCCTGTTTTCAACCAAACCAGAAATCAAGAGTGCGTGGCATCATTAGCATGATGACACAGGACATGGTCTGTGTCACTATTAATAGAATAATAGTCTTCAAAACGTTCTGGAAGGTTTAAGTACAAAGGTCAGCAAAATATTACACTGTTCTAGTGGTTTTTGAGCATTTTATAAAAAATAAATCGCCTGAATTAACCTGCAGAAGTCATGTGCTAGGCTAGAATAATTATTAGAAAATTCAGAAGATTAAGGTGTAATTATGAATGCTACAAGAACATAAAAGCTTTTTACTAATAGGCTATTAGAACAATTCAAATGCACTTTTAATTAGGTGTTTTCACCTACATTACTGAATTGGTTGACCACCAGGACTGTAGGCTACAACTGAAAACTTTATGCCATGTCATGCAAATGTAAGCAGTGTCCTGCATTTAAATTGGTCTGTTGTTATTTTTTCTTCCTCAAAATTACCATACCTGTCATTGTATTTTTAAATGTCATATACGAAGCTGTCATGCTCTAGCTATATCAGAAAAAAATAATCACTGATCACATTCAAACATTTTTTTGCTGATCGATTGCATGGTCATGGAGCAAGAAAAAAGAGGAGTTAGAGAGCAGCCACCAATCAGAACTGAAGACACCGCATAAGAGATAAACTATATTTTACCATGTGAAATTCTTAAAATATTAGGCTACTTAACAGTAAAAAAAAAAATTCATAGTGATTTATGGTATTTTGTCATTTATGTTTTCCTCCAGAAAACAAATATGTAAATCCGTAAAATATAATCCCGCGAAAGTTCGATTGGAAATTGAAAATGGTAAAGGAGGAACTTCCGGTTCACGTATTATAAGACGTAGCCGAGCATGTACTTTTTGTGTAAGTTTGCTTTGTTTCCACAAGTTTCGTAGAATAGAATTTGAAAGTTATTGTTGCGTACTTACTTTTTTTTGAGAAGCACTGGTCTGGTAGTGGTATTATGAAAAGCCTAATCAAATGATTCAGCAATCCGTTTCGTTCAGAAGTAGCTATGCTAGGCAACTGATTCGTTCAGGAATTAATGTTAGGAGAAGGTTCTTTTGAAGTATATTTTGGAGCTAACAAACAAAAACAGCTGGCAAACTGTCTAAAACGTAAGTTACTCAATATTTATATTGTTCAAACACAACATGAACCTTTGTGTGAAATGTCACTGTGGCAATTGTTTTTAATTTATGGCTGTCTCGATGGGGTGGTAAAGTTGTTTATTGGACATTCGTTTTACATTCATATTTAAAATTAGGCCTATATGAAAAAAGTAGCATTTTCGGCAGTGTCTCGTTTAAATATGCACCCAAAGCATCATTTTATGAGGGGGCCTATAACTGTCATAAACAGTTCTACTGTAGCCAAAGACTCGGAGTGAGTACTGCACAGTTAGGAAATTCCTCACAAGTGCAAAATGGACAGATATCCATGATAATGCGTTTAAAATTAATTAGTTTTTATGTAAGTAAATATTATTATAGTAACAATAAATAATATATAATATATGCCTGAGGTGGTTCTTATGCTTAGTGGAAAAGGTTTAATGAGACTGTTTCTGCTGATTGTGCTTAGTTGTTATTTACAAAAGCTTGATGGAAATGCACTTGATTCGATTTTTTAATTATTGTTTGTTTTTTTGCAAACTTTTGAAAAGTTTGGCTTCACAGTAGGATGGAAGCCTGGCTTATATCGACATTAGGGCAGGGCGATTTGGCCTAAAGTCAAAATCTGAATTAATTGAACGTTTTAACTTTTTGAACATTTTTAATTAATGAACGATTATTTTATTTATTTACTTTTTGCTCTCATAGTTCACTGACTGGTTTTGTACAGTAAATATGCTCACATATTACATGTGAGTTATTTTTGAATGAAGGGTGCATTACTTGATTTTAAAGTAATTGAAGGAAAAACACACTATCTACTATCTCTGATTTATTTATTGAACATCAATGTTGGACAAATGAAATTAAAACACAAATTGCCTAAAATGGACAGTCACTTTTTGTATATAAAAATCTTGCACTTTTGGAAACAAATTATTTTCAGTGCTTTTTATATTCAAAGCAGAAAATAAGCAGCATCTCTTCTAAATAAAATAACTTTTGTATATCCTTTTAATAATATTTGAAACTTCTGTAAACAAATATTTTAATGTAAATAATAATTGTAATGTAATGGATAATATGCCATCTCAAGGCATCTGTGGCGCAGCTTCCAAATCATTGCCAATGTCGTGCAAAGTAGGGCTTAAAATTGGGTCCATCATCCTACTTGACCAGAGATCAGATGTGGCTGCAAAGTGGACACAGTAAAAATCAGACACATGACTCCACACACGACTCCACATGCAGTAGGTAAAGTAATAAAAAAAAAATCGTCCTGAAAAACTTTGATTAATTATTGGTTCTGAATGTCGATTTCAATTACTTTACGATTAATTGCCCAGCCCTAGTCCATATAAATGATACTTACAAAATACTTTCTTGGTACTTTTATAGTACTTTGTGACAATCTTGTGCCATGGGTTGGACTGGAGCAAAATCAGGTTGAATTTGATGATGATGTTGACAGTGTGTTAATTTCAGAAGTATCAGAATAAAATTTTACAAATGCATAATTTTAAGTTAGAAATTTTGATGAAATCTAACATTATGATCAGACTATAGATATCCCTTGCACTGTCTCTCTCCCATCTGGCAGTGGCTTAGCTTTCACAGTTTTGTCATCTGCTCATCCATGTTCATTTTTCTGCTATTTGCAGTTTTGTAAGACTTTCACTGTCGATGTGTGACCTCAGGGAGAGGTAAAGTCATTGCACCCTCGGCCAAGAACTAGGATGTAATAGTCCAATGCCAGCTAATGCATTTTGCACTAAGTAATGACATTATACGATACATTCAGACTTGATGCGGTTTTATTTTTTATTGGCTCAAGTAATTTGCAATGTCACTCAAGGACTACAAGAAACAGTCATGATCTGGGATTTTCAGAACAACCGTAACCTTGTCTACTGCACCAATTTGAGTTAAAGTAACATACTTTTTGCCTTGAGAAACTCACTCTTGTCATTTGTCACCAGCCTTCCAACTCTTACTCCCAGAACACCTGCAGCTTTAAGATTTCCCACTTTATTTAATTCACTAAAATCATTCCCTAAATGAAGGCTCTTGAGTTAGCTGTTCATCTAGTCCTGCCAATCACAGCACTGGAGCATGGCCTGTAATTAGCCCCAATCCCATGATGATTTATCCAGCTCCAGCTTCATTTTTAATCTGTATTCTATATCCTATATAAATGAATGGATTTTAATTAAGTAGTCCAGGGAGGAATTAAAAGCACTACAACTTTACCTTCCCTAATACAGCATCATTACAAAGAGAGAACACTAATGAAATTATATCATCTACAGTATTTAAGCTGGGTTATTCAGGTCAGAATAACCTAATATATACCTAAAATAAATATACACAAATTGTATGGGCTTGATAAGGTGAAAATAGATTCTTAAATTGCAGGTTGCCATGGATGGATTCACATTTTTAATAGACATAGTAATAAAATACAGTATTATGCATAACATTAGGTTGTTAATTGGTTATATGTTTGTATCTAAATGGAGCTCTGGACACATCAACATTTCTACATCAACATTGTCAACAATTCCTTCAAAGAAGTGAATGTTGCTACCGCGTGACGAATTAAACTTAAAGCTGTTATGAAATAGATGTAGAGCATCACAAGACATGAAGTGCCAAGATGTGGAAAAACAAAGTCTTTACATTCCTTGTGACAATAACATTTCTACAATGAACACACTGTTCCAACCACCATTGCATCATAGTGTATAGCAAATTTATGTTGATGTCAGAGATTACGCTCTAGCGTTCATTGCACAACTCAACTAAATACCACTGGCAAAGCCTTAGTTTGTTCATGAAAAAAAAATCTTTTATATGCATTTTATATATAAACAGTTGATATATAGCAGAATTATGAGCCCCCCTTTGAATTTTTCTTTTTTTAAAAATATTTCCCAAATGATGTTTAAGAGAGCAAGGACATTTTCACAGTATGCCTGATAATATTTTTTTCTTCTTGAGAAAGTCTTGTTTGTTTTATTTCGGCTAGAATAATTTTTTTTAATACAATTTTTAAAAGCCATTTTAAGGTCAAAATTATAAAAAAAATTATAAAGCTATATATTTTCTCGATAGTCTACAGAACAAACCATCGCTAAATAATAACTTGCCTATTTACCCTAACCCGCCTAGTTAACCTAATTAACCTAGTTAAGCCTTTATGTCACTTTAAGCTGTATAAAAGTGTCTTGAAAAATATCAAGTCAAATATTATTTACTGTCATCCTGGCAAAGATGAAATAAATCAGTTATCAGAGATGAGTAATAAAACTATTATGATTATAAATGTGTTGAGAAAATTCTTCTCTCCATTAAACAATAATTGGGGGAAAAATAAACGGGGGCTAATAATTCAGGGGGACTAATAATTCTGACTTCAACTGTAGATATAAATGTACTAAATTGTGTATATATATAAATATACTAAATTAGTTTTATTCAAGTATTTATTATTAGTATTATATTAGTATTTTTATTTGGGATTGTATTTCATTTTATTTTTGTCATTTGATATTGAATATATTTCAATCTGACTTTTATTTTTCAATAAAATGACATGTATAATTTGCCTTTCATTCAATTTACTTTAAAACACTATTATGAATCATCATATTGCATTGAGTGCCTCATTTCATCTCTGTAGTAACATCAGGAAAGACAGATCATGTCAGATTCATACTTCTGAACACTCAGAAAGAGAAGGGGAGCTGTCACTGTGGTAGTACCTTTTCGAAAGGTACATGTTTACCTAAAAAGGTTCACATTTGTGCCACATTTCTACCTTAGTGCCTGAAAAATACCAAATTAGTTAGCCTTGATGATCTATTAGCAGCATATAGCTTTTAAAAAGGTACTGCTGCTGTGACTGCTCTCAAACTTTATTTCTGAGAGTGAATGAATATTTTTTTTTATGTGGAAATCTTGTTAACATGAAGTGGACCTCAAAGAACTTAAAAAAAGATTATTTTAAAAATGCAGTTCATGGCCCCTTTTAAAGAGCTTATAGCTATGCCATTAAAGTGGATCGCATAGCTCAGATAATTGGTTCTTTTTTCAAGAGTTTGATGATACATTTTTGAGACTAAATTCTCAGACGTTTGATTGCAGACTTAAGTATCCTGCTATATCTAATTAAAACATTTTATAGGGGTCTTTTTCCTCAGCAGTGTAAAAAATAGATCTAAACATGAGTGTCTTTTTCGTCAACATTTTTTTTCTCTTTCATGTGATTTGATGTAAATCTGTGACTTTATATTACCTGTGCATTTTTATAAACACACTCAGCTCTGTGAATAAATGCACAACACAACTGAATGTTATTTAATGGAACATGAAAATAGTTTTTCTGCTTGTTAAAAGCACAAGTGATTCCTTCTCCTTTTTCGTCTGAACACTGGACAGCAAGGGGTTTTTGATTAAATGTTTTGCAGTTAAGCCCGTGGCCCAGTAGGGGGCTCTAGACACTCGGTTTCGCGTACAGTACAGGCCATCAGCACCTCTCCTCCTGTACAGTTTCTTCACCTGCGATGGTGTTGAAATGTTTTTTTTTTCTTCTTCTATTTTGTAGGTTTGTCATTAGCACACACATTAGTATGCTTGATTTTACCTGTTAGATGCACATAAAGCCAATTGCTTGTCAAAAGTGAAAATGATGTGAGAAATCTGGTTGCTACTTTCAGGAAAATGCTTTTTTTTTTCTTGGATTATATTTCTTAGCTCGTATTTTTGTCTCTTATCTCTTTTTATTGTAAAAATGCAAGTGCACCTGAATATAACTGAAGAGAAAAGAGATGGACAGCTAAAACTAACTACAGTTTCTGCATTAAGATGCATTAAACAAACCTTAATTTAGTGCTCACAAATGAACAGTAGATGGCGGTCATATCTTAAAACATGTGATTTTGTATCAGTCAAGCGTATTCCTTTGTCAGTCTGATCATTTTTTAAATGAATGTTTTATAGAGTAGTACTTTGCATTAGTGACACTCTTCCACTTGTGTGTTGATGAGAGCTAAATCAGCAAACAGAGTAAATTTGGTATCACAAAGTAAAAAAGCAGTTTATTTGAAGTTTACCTAAACAAAACACTGACAACAAAAGCATCATTGCATTTCCCCACAATACTGGTCCTGATTCAAGAATAAGAACACTTTATACATTCAGTTGAACAAATCAGTAAAAAACAACAACAACAACATCATTTTTCTTACAGTTACTATGACATACCAGACGCCACGCTCAACACTGATGATAATCTTAGAAAAAAATAAACTCTGATGTATACACATATATTACAATCAACACAAATCACTAAAGAATTAGAACATCACAATGCAGACATACAGAAAAATAAACTAGCACCATTTTACAGTACAAAAAAATCCCATTTCATGCTGAAATGTTCAAGCTATTAAATTAGCTTTTTAAATGAAAAGCAATATTTATCTAAGGTGAAAAAAGAGTAACAATTGCTTTAAATGCCTTTTTGGATGCGGTCCATTTTGAAGAGGTCATCGCTGTGCCTCATTCCCAGCGACTTAAAATGCCAACTCTGAAACTACTCAGGAAATAGGTCTAATAAACTGATGTGTTTTTGAAATCCACTTCAACATCACCTGAATAAAGCAGAGAGGAATGTATCAAATTGTTCATTTCAAGATTTCTTTTTTTGTTGTTGCATTATTTTATAGAATGTATCTGCTTAACTTTCAAACTCAAAGCCTAAGGAGTGAATAATGGGACCGTTTTAGGGAATGTCTCCTGGAAAGTGTTGTGCGTGGGCACTTTTTAATAGTCCTCCTGGAAGGCAATTCGGAACGATCTGGTGTGAACTCTCAATTTAATGAACCCAACACCTTCTAATGATGCTTGCCACTCGGGAAAACCGCGCACGTGTAAAAATCCATTTGGTCTTCGGCATTCACTGCAATATTGTATAATTAAGACAGTTTTGGCGGTATCTGCGACATCCAACCTGCATCTGTCCACCAAACCACCTCAAACGCATCTTTGTATATTCGCAGACACACCTGTTGACTAAAGTGCTGGCATCAGCCCACACGATAACACTTGATGTCTTAATTCTCATTTGTACTTACAATAGGCCTCACACCTCAGGCGACTAACAGCAGCCTTCTTCAAAGGACTGTAATGCATGCATTTTGAAACGGGTTTGCACATGCACGGTTGTTATGAAATTAAACAATGTTTTTACGAGCATTGAAAACATTATGTCCTTTCTGCAGCTCATTTACTGTACGTTAGTGGTTGTGTACGTGTAACCTAAGTTATTGGGCAACTATTAAACTTGAAGTCTTCATACAGAATCTTGAAATGTTCACGGTGTGCATAAAATTACAATGGCCCTTTTATCACCTGCACTTTTGCACCGCTATAAAATGAAAAAAAGTGGGAAATGTGAATGACACACGCTCGCATGAGTTTCCCCCGCAGCGCTGACAGGTTAGAGATGCTATGAATGTGTTGAAGAGATGCATTTAACAGTCTCAACAAAGAGCATCATGTGGTTCTTTTAGTTCAAGATGAAAGCAACTGATGAGAAGAAAACTGCATTTAGTCTAAAGCAGTTTTTTAATAAAGCATTTTTTTTTTTGAAAGTTAATTTTGTTAATCCGCTGTACCACATCTTAAACTTGAAGCTTTGAGGCATGAGATAATTATTCATAAAGATGATTTTTATGTTTAATTGACATCTAATAGACATCTAAACATAGACAGCTGGAAAAAGCAAGGCTAAATTTGGGCTGTCAGTGAAAATAGACATCTAAGATTAGCCTAAAAATAGGCTAGTCATCAAATAGACAGATCAAATAGTCATTCATTCCTTTGCATTTCATGTCTATATTTGCACTATACTTAAATGTCTATTACATTTTTATTGACAGCCCAAAATTAGCCTGTTTTAGCCAAGTCGTCTATATTGAAACGTCTATTAGACATCTACTAGACCTCCTTAAAAAAAAGGTAAATAAAAAAACATGCTTGCTGGGTTCCTTTCCCTGAAATCATTTCTTACACAGGCTGAAATGTAGAGTAATATTAATAGCTTTTGATGTGTTTTTAGTAGTTATGCACTGCCAAGTTAAAATAATGCATAATGCAGCATGTCTTAGGCATAAGAGCGTTAGATTTGTTTTGGCAGGGTGCTAAACTTTAGTCCAAAACTGAAAAATGTTTCGCAAAGTAAACAGTATCTCAGGTATTCCTAAACTGACATAAGAGAAATTGTAGTGTTAGTTGTAAATCAAGTGATCATCATAAACAGTATTTGGAGGTTAAAGAGGATTTTATAGCAGGTCTGGTATGATTAACTGAACACAAAGCAGCAAACATGTTCAGACCAATGCAGAACATGACCTGCATCACTGAGGTGCAGTGGTAGCTGCCTGTAGCTTTTGGCTTCAGGAGGATATGATCCATTTCCTGAGCTTTTATTGAAGACAGCAGGAGTGAGCTTACTGAGCAGAGACATACTGTACAAAATTTAAAGAGGTACACCACTGTTCAAAAGTTTGGGGTTGGTCCGATTTGAAACATTTTGCTCATTCAGGCTGCACTAATTTGAATAAACAGTCATAACAGTAGTGTTGTTAAATATTATTCCAGTTGTCTATGTTAATTTATTTAAGAGTGTAATATGTTTAAAAGCATCATTTCAGCATCGTTACTCTAGTCTTCAGTGTCAAATAAACAATCAGAAATCATTGTAATACATTAATTTAGCGTTCATAAAAAGTTACTACAATAGTTGTCGTTGGCAGTGTTGAAAATAGTCATGCTGTTTTAATAAACGTTTTAATTAGAAACTGTCTTTGCTGTCAATTTGAATATTTTCTGTGTTCTTACTGAATAACAATGTTCACTTATTGAAAAATAATCTTGCTGACCCATCTTTTGAACAGCTCTGCAGTCCAAAAACTTGTCATCGTTTGCTTACCCTCTCTCGTGTCATTCCTGTGGTTGTATTTTCATTAATAAAAATGAAAAACCACGTTTTAAAGAGCTAATAAAAAGTATTTTCCAAGCGACAATATAGCACCCACATCTATAAAGCATCAAAAGCATGGCTAATTACTATAAAAGAACATAAACATAAAAGTTACATGTACGGTTGATCTGCTCTATTTCAAGTTTTCTGACTTTTCCTTGGAGAGCAACAATGAAAACCGTCTGAATCCAAACTCTGAGTCAAATTATAGCAGCTTATGGGTTTGGAATGGCACGACAGTGAGCAAAGATTGACAGAATTTTCATTTAGGGTGAATTATTCCTGTAATGTCATCATTATTGATACGCATTATTGATCTTTTTTGTAATTCATCCAGGCATTTCCTTAAAGCAGGCCTGCATTCAGATCTGCCTCGCTCCAATTAACAATCAAGGGATAGAACCAAGTCCCTTTTTTCATAGTCTATAATCAGTTTAACTCAAATGTACATCAACATGAGAAAAAAAGAGCCGTCGCTTTCACTGTCTCATTATGACTTCAATACGCTGAGGTGTTACTTCTGACGCGCCAAACAGATTATAACACACTTAAACGAAGCCCACAAAATAAATATCAAACACAAGCTTGTGCAGAGCAAAAAAGAGACATCTTTTAACATCTCATTACCTTACATTTGCATTTGTGATCTCACGTTAACAATCTGCTTTTCCACTTACTTCTCTCTCTCTCTCTCTCTTTCTCTTTCTCTCTCTCTAGCATCAGTCCTGAGGGTGCACTGGAGTCTGAGCCCAGACATTGTGGGATATTTCTGGCTTGTATGTCTGAAGGTCTGGGCTGCTGGAGAGGTGCTGAAGGTCCAGTTCAGTGCACTCTACTGGAGCATGAAGCCCCCAAGCCGCCCGCTGCTCCACAGCACAACAGGGTCTCACAGTAGACTGTCCTCCTAGCAGAGTGAGAATGACATGCTGGCTGGAGTGTGCATAGTCTGAAGAGCCAACATCAGGTGTTTCTGTGGCCTGCCCAATGAGCCCCGTCGCAGGATCAGCGGAGGCCGAGTGCGGTGCCAGAGGAAGAACCTCGCACCCATGCAGGTGGAGATCTGAGGTCAGCAGAGTGGTGATGTCATCAAACGGCAGGCGAGGATCTTATAAGACAGAGAGCACAAGTAAGACACACGACAAGGTTATTATAGTTAACGAAAAAAGGAAAACTAAAATTAAAACACATTTTCATTCATTGAAATAAAAATTAAAACAGTTTAAAAAAGTTAAAAAAAAACTAGAACTAACTGAAACTGTATTGTGTACATACAAATCTAATTGAAACAAACTAAAATTATAGCAAAAACGTCCTTCGTTTTCGTCTTTGAAAATATGTTTAAAAAATTTACCCTACTGTAATTGCCTACTGTAAGCCTTTTAGTGAAGGTTTTTTCCTTCTCTAGTCAATCCTCGCTGTTGCTCCCACAACAAAAACAACAACTGGACATGACGGCAGCACGGTGACAACTTTAAATACGACCCAAGCAGACTTGAAATTATTAATTTAACCAATTTGTGGCCAATAATGGGTTTGACTTCTGAATCAGTGATCCTGATCGCGAATGAATCGTTCTTTTTAAAAGGATCTTCTAGGTGAACAGGTTGATTTAGCTCATTAAATCCAACTGAATCATTTGAAACGATTCGTGTCTCCAGTAAGCACTCTTATCCACAAACTACTTATATTTTCACATGGCTCTGATGCAAAATAAACAAATTTCCTGAGTCATTAAACTATTATAACCTTACACAGAGATCAGATTTGAGAAGCAATGAACCAATAATACTGCACATGTGTGATTCAGCAGATGATGTGTGCACCTGGTGATGAGTGCATCTGGTGAAACCCAAGTTTACTTCACAACAGAAAGTTGTAATGGAATTGAAATAAGTGAATCCTGCTTCAGTTGGGCTGCAAAACCTCAATGTAAGAAACTTTTCACACCATGGTCATGTTTTAACGTACTGAAATTATGATTGCTGACTACATATTTTTGGTATGTTGAGTCCTAACATGGAAGGATTGTCACGAAAGATCCGGTTCACGTTAAAGATCTGAACATCTCATCACTACCGTGTATCTAGCCTCAGAAGCAGCCTTGCACTCATATTGTACATAGGGCTGCTATCTTGTGGGCTGTTGTATTTAAATTTGAGGATGCTTATTAGGCATGGGCCGGTATAAGATTTTGACGGTATGGTAATCTTGGATAAAAATATTACGGTTTCACGGTTTGACAATATTGTAATTACTGCTCTATATTCTTTTCAAGTGTCTGGGTAAAAAACACATTATAATTTATTTAGAGTAACATTTAGTATATTTTGAAGCAGTAAACATGTCAGGCTGAATAATAAAAACGAATCATTGACTTCTGCTGTCTTCATTAGTTTCACTGACACAGATTTTCTTTACAATTTAAAACAGCATCTTTGGATATCTTTTTTGCTGGAGATACTGCTGTCATAAAAAAATAAAACGTAAATAAAAAAATCTTACCCATACCTTAGAAAGGGTTTTACAGAAAACTTTGGTGGAATGAAAACATTTTCCAAACCGCGGTATATCTTAAAAACGGTTATTGTCCCATGCCTAATGGGTATATGCTAGTGGTAGATAATAGTGGTCTTGTGTCCTCTGAACACGTTTCAAAAAATCATTGGTATCATGAGTTTTTATTATGCAATATTTATTCTGATGATTTTGAATGTTGCACTGAACAAATATTCTAATTTACAAAAAAAACTAAAACTGTAACTTTGTCAGCTAAGTTTTAGTTTAGTCTTAGTCTTGTGCCAAAAGTACTTTTCCTAGATTTTCTTTTCATATTTCATCAAGATTACCTGTTCAGGGTCAGGTTTTAGTTTAGTAAGTGTGTGAACATTTTAGTTTAGTCAATGAAAACCTTTCATGTGACATTATGAAATTCCTAAAGAGTTATTAAATAATTACATATTGTATTATTATTATTATTTTTTTTTTGAAGGACAGAAAAATAATTCAGTCTATCATATCATGGCTCAGAAGTTGTGCAAAAACAAAAAGATCACAGCTCTCATTTATAAACATGGTGTACGACCTAAACGGGGGTATACATTTTTTTATGCCAATTCTCACTCAAAGTTGTTATCTATAAAAAAAAAAGAAAAACTAACTTGACATGAGAATGTGTGCAGCTGTAATTAAACACCAGGTAAACGCCTTTAACTTAAAGCCTGGCTTAGTTTAAACTTTAAATTTGTGTTTAATTAGTAATATGAGCCATGATCATTTATAAATTATTATAAATGTATTCTAGCGCATATTCACTTTTAAGGAGGTTTCTATACAAAGTTTTAGAAATGAGATCCCAGAACTATGAGATGAAATAGAAAATTAGACAACATAAACTTCCAGTCGTGAAATGATGTGGAATTTTGAGGAAAAAAATCTTGCAGGATCATGCTATTGAGAAAGACATTGTAGGTTGTTTATTTATTTATTTAGAAAATTACCTTCCATTTTAAACTGCGAGCCTTTCTTTTCAGTGTCTCATTGACCAAATTTAAAGGTCATTTCAACACATAACAAAAGAAAATAGGATCAGGTTTATTTCATTTCCATGGTAACAGATAATGAGATAACACGACTAATCTGCGTTCAACGGGCCCCCATTAGAAACCATATTGTCATGCTGAGAGGTCTGTTTTAAATAGACTTGGATCGCTTTCTAAAGGTGATGTTTTGCCATGTGGTGTATAATAATGAGTTACAGATGGCACTGCCTTTTCCCCCACATAACATTGTGTCTCTAAACAAGTTGTACTTCATAGCCTGTCATGCAAACTTACTTGATCGGTTTGCTTCTGCATCTTGCGTCACTGTGTGTAGAGTTGACATTGGAACTGATGCTGCATTACTGTCGTGATGACCATCACTGACCGATGATAAACAACCTGAACATAGAGTAGGTTGAAGATTGTTAGAGATTGAATAAACTCATTGGACCAATGGATTACAGGTTTTGTATGTATGTTTAGAGTGAGTGAGTGAGTATATACATACGAGTGCACTTTTTCTTGAGTGAAACTCGAGTTTGGTAGGTGACGCACACAATGGCAAACAGGAATGTTGTTAAGATGGCTGTTGCTGCACAGGCAGTCACAATGGAAGAAGCGTTTGTGAGAGGAGGTGCTGAGGTCTGGACTTTTGCCACACCAGTCACTTCTCCTCCTAAAAAAACAGAAGAATCACAGAATGCGACAGTTAATTTATTATTTACACATATTTTTGTTGTGAAACAGCTGATTCTGTACTTTTAAGGTTGTATGTTTCAGGTTTGTTAATGTCAGTATCCGCAAATAGTAAAAACGGTAATCAGACAATCACTGAAAAACAAATTTTTTTTTAAAAAAATCAAAAAGTCAAAGAATCAGTACTTGATACAAAGTTTGCATTTTGAAAGGTTTTTCACATAGAAGACAATGCTTTAAAAAGTTTTGAATACAGTGGGGGAAATAAGTTTTCAACACGTCACCATTTTTTCTAGAAAACATATTTTTAAGGGTGCTGTTAACTTGAAATTTTCACCAGATGTTGACAGCAACCAAAGAAATACATATGAAAACAAATATATTTAGTTTACAAATTAAGTTATGTGTAAAATGAAATGAAACAGAAAAAAGTATTGGACACATGAAGAAAGAGAGGTATAAAACGGAAAAGGAGTGAAAGCCCAGACAGCAGCTGAAATCTCTCAGAAGTTATTCAGCAACCCTCTGCCCTTCATCAGTGTACATTAATATTAGCTTTGTTATATTTTTATGATTTTATTGTTTGTGTTTTAATCTGGTTCAATTCTATGTCAACAGGTCCTTTGGAAATATTATTCCCAGGAAAAAACATGATGCTTTGAATACTTTTTTCCTCCACTGAATATATGACTGTTGTCAAAACAATCCCGTTCACATAGATCTTTAAAAACAACTTAAATAGCAGTAATATGCACTCCAGCCCAGTAAGTGGTGTTGTGGCTTTGTAAAGAAACATTTTATACCCCTGCATACAGTACCTATAGTTTGCCATCATTCTTTTGGTTGTTGAGAACTTGTACATGTCTGTAGACTGAACAATACATAATTTGATTGTCTCTTTATGGCCACAACACCACGTGACACAAAGCGGGTGTACATAATAATTCAACAGACCATATCCAATTTTTCTAAAGACATTGTACAGATGTTGTATTTCAAGACAGTTGTCAGGTTTCTGACCATAAACTGCTTTCTGGTGTAGAACTAGTTTATTACACCCAATGCTTTTTTTTTTTTTTTTTTTTTTCCTGACTTTTTTGTGAAGTTTGTTCCTCAACGCTGTCGCCACTGGCTTGCTTGGTTTGGGACTTGTGGAGCTGCGCATTGATGGATTTGTTCTTCAGTGTTGATACTTTCAGCAGGAAAAATTTAAACCATTCTGAACTAAACTAAACTGAACTTCAACTTTGAAAACTGGACTGACAGTTTCAATTACTAGAGCGTCTATGTTAAGCTGCTTTGACACAGTCTACATTGTAAAAGCTCTGTAGAAACAAATAGGAAATTAATTTAATTTTTGCAAACTGTGGCATGAAAATAATCTGCTATGCCTTGCTTTGCCAATATAACTTTATTAAAAATAATATTTTATTTTTACAATAAGAAAGGAACAGGTAAGCAACATTATAAGATAAAGAGGTCCATGTTTTTTAACGTATGATACCTAATGTGTTCACCCTCTCCATCGGACATTGCTGCTTTTTCTGTAACACATTTCCTGTTATGAATTAAGATGCTTGGTTCATTGGTCTGTTGGGTCAGATTGCTTTCTCACCCCAGCTGAACCACAGCAGAGTTTGTTCGCAATTTGGCCGAGACCACCTCGTTCAGGCGATCTCAGACCAATTATTTTGGTGTAGATTCGAGCATGATTGCCATGATTGTTCATATATGCTTAAACAAACCGAACAAGGGAGAAAACGTGCCAGGTTCCAAAACAAACTCTGCAAATGAGCCAGGTGTGAAAATACCCTCAGTCAGTAACCACTGCATTTCATTACACAAAGCCTAGTCATTTTGCACTCCACTGCACAAAGCTATCACATGGCTTTAGAGCACTTAGGATAAATAAAACAAGTCCAATAAACTACATGCATTGTGCCACTTTTTCGTAATATTGACATTTTAACAAATATGATCACAATTTATCCTTATTCTTCAAAATAATTTGTCTTGTCTAAATAACTTGAAAATCAACAGCATTTTTTTTCCTGAACAATGTGAGTGTGGATAAATGAGGACAATTTACTTGTCTATATAAAGTATACTTTTTACACACAACAAACGAAAGCTTTTAGAACCAGCACAAATCAACAAGTATGCAGTCCCGCATCAATAGCTCAGTAAACAGGTCAATGATTCTCACTTTCAAAACACTACAGCCACAACTGCCATTTTCTGTCCCCTTTCCTCTTTCTTAACGCTTCCCTCTTCTTGTTGCTGGCAGTATATCTGATCAGCAGAATGCTAAAAGACCTCTGTCAATGCATGATGGAGTGGGTTCAGGGAGGATCGACCCTCAGTCCACGCTGAGCACTTTCACAGGGCATTGACTGATCCGTCCTGGATAAATATCTCCCCTCTTACTTCACTCGTAATCACATTGAGAGAATAAAGAGAATAGAGATAAAACAGCGAGAAAAGAGGGAATAAAGAGGCTGAAGCACAGATAAGAGCACGAGAAAGTGCAGGGGTGAAGAGACTATAAGAGAGTAATAAGTGTTGAAATGACGAGAACATGATGGAGTAGTATCTTTGAGCATGAAATCAAAATATGAATGCACATGTTATATGCACATTAGCATTGTTTTGTGTTTTGGTGGACGTGTGTGAGATTTTAATACTCTACAGTAAGGGAGAGTTTTGTCATCTTGTACTCACTCTGATGTTGTACCAATCCTGTCTGTTTGTCATGAGTGAAGTCAATTTAAAGGTGCCATAAAAAGAAAATTTGTACATACTAGGTATGCTCATAATACCCGATTGACCATTAAACGAAAGGGTGCGTTTTAAACTGATTAATGGTATCAGTTAAACAATTAAAAAATATTATTATTATTTTTTTAAAGTTTGGTTGCATGAATGTGCAACACAAATTTGTTAACTCGCGGGATGGTAAAACGTGCAACCACACTTGCCTACAGACATATTTTGCAAAAGAAGCAAAATGAAAGAAGGATGTTGCAGTTTGACACAGATGAGTTAATGCCAGACCAGTGCTGATGCTGATTGCCTCTGTCCTGGATCCATGTCATAAACATCTGTGTTTATCTGCACAATTGGAGAAAGAAGCGCAAAACAAAACTTTCTGAAATGTGCTCTGCTTTGGAAACAAGCCAGCCACAATACGGAGTGATGTGGTTTTCTCTCCATTAGAGTGTGCTCCAGCACCGCTCATAAATACAACAAATAGGCTATAGTTTTGATGATTTAGGGCTCTATTTTAATGATTTAGGCACAAAGTCTAAACGGCATGACGGAAAAGCATTAAGGGCGTGTCCGAATCCACTTTTGCTATTTTAAGTACGAAAATACACTCTATGCCCTGGCACATGGTCTAACAGGGTTGTACTTATTCTCTTAATGAGTTATGGGTGTGTTTTGAGCATAACCTGCATTAAACCAATCAGTCTCATCTCACATTCCCTTTAAGAGTCAGTTGCACCATGGCACATTTGCTATTTACATGCCGGACTATGTAAGTGGAAAAAACTGATCGCTTCACTAGTGCAAAAACAGTTAAACAGACCATCTGCAGCGCGAGTATAAAGAACGAGCCTCCTCCGTTCGGCCTCTTTACTTTCTCTTTCTCTTTGTTTACTCTTTACTCCCTTACTTAAATGGATAAGGAAACAGTGTTGTACTCACTCCACTGAAGAAATCCATCAGCCTACATATTTAATTTCCTTTAAGCGCAAAGAATTGTTTCAAAACTATTTCTAAATTAAATTCTAATTTCCACAAACCAATAAATGAACAATAATAACAAAGTGTGGTCAAATAACTAAGTTATATCCAAACACCCATATAGTGACACATATGTCTGTGAAACCTGACAGGTGGATGAATCTAAATTTGTTTTTATTAACACTAATATAAATTATACTGCTAATATTGCAGCATACTGCAACAAATCACGTCAAACACATCTTGCACGCAATTGCGCCGGGTGTATGCTAGGGCCCTATGTGTACAACCAACAAACCAACCTTTTTTACAATTGGAAAATTACAGTTATTAATAGTTCTTATAAAATATCCATTTTTAAAATGGACTAGATTGCCTAATCTATACTAAATTATACTAATCTATACCTAATCTAAATGGACTATATTGCCTAATCCAAAGATTTTCTTGAATTTTTTTTTTTTTTTGCATAATAACTCCACACTAAACTGAAGCTTTCATTTTTAGCTTAAAAACGTATGCAAATTAATGCAATATCATATATATAAACAACAAAATTGTTATATGCTATAGTAGCCTATACTTTACAAAAAGTCAACATATGAGCCTTGTCATTGTCTTTCATCTCGCGCAGCACGCACACATGAACCACGAGTGAGACAAAGGAAATAAAACCAGGCGCTCAAGACATAATATTTAAAATAATGACTTGTATTAATGATGTTGACAGAGGCTTGTGATATAAGAATAACAGCTGAGCATCAATTCAGTTCTCACTTTTTGTGGAATGATCGATTTGAGGGTAGCCTGCTATTTTTATTTGACAGAAGAAAAAAACATGATGTGGGGGGCGGGGGGCAGCCTATGCTGGTTCTTATAAAGGATTCAGTGAACGTTTTCGTTTTGTAATATAAATTTGTAATTTAGGTGAAAAATATCTAGGGTAGACCTATTTATTTTATTCTTTTTATTTAGTTCTTTTTTTCTATGCTGTTGGAAACACTGCAGGTGCGTGAAGATGCGTTCTGTTGTTAATATATTCTTTTGTTAATATGTTTGCATGTTAAAAAATAGATCAGTATTTTAAAATGCAGTATTTAAAAAAAAAAAATTATGTCTCAAACACAAAGTAGACATGTAAAAAATTGTTTAATCAAATTTAATATTAATCTATCCAGTTATCGGTTAATATTCAGTTAACTAACAGTGGTTGTCAGTTGGCAAAATTAACTGAAATTAGCATCCCTAGTACATATCTATGCATAGCTGAATAATAGGAGTTCAGTAAATGGAAAAAAAAGCCCTGCTCACACTGTGAAATATCAGCCACGATTTTGTCATCTGAGACCAAATTGGAAAATCCTAAAAGACTCCTGAAATCCTAGGCTAAAATCTGTGATCTTTGGTTTGACATGTTCACAGACAGCCACTTAATGCCTGTTGTGATCAGATTTTTCCTCCGATTAAGTTCTGGCAGTGTCAGAAGATTTCAGGCACTCCTACAATGTGACAACAGCTGTGATGAGCATCAATCCAAGAACCAATAGAAGCACTGAATTTGATGACGCATTTTTCTTCTTCCTGGTTTTATTATTGAGGCGCACTGTGTGTAAAATTGCCGCTACAGTTTGTTTACATTTTGCTGTGAGGAATCATTTCAAAATGCGGGATAGTGAAAGAGTCACGAGTGGATGACATCAAACTCTGGGGGCATTTTCTTTTGTACATGGAACGTCTTCATTGAAATACATCACAATGTCTGTGTAAGAGCAGGCATTGGCAACAGCTGCAGAGCATCAGATCAGGGCTCATTAATATTCACAATCTTTCCAAATATGGTCAAACCTGAGCCTTCATTTTAGGGGTAATTCCTGAGGTTATAAAAGAGCGACTAAAGCTGTTTCTGAGAAATTCTAAAAACACCTAAGCCACATGGCAACTGTGTAGACATCAGAGAACAGTTTAACTGATTTCTTCAATGCACATTACGGCACCTCTAAGGAATATACGAGTGGGTGGATTAAATTATGTCCCATTTCCAATGAGCATTGTGGTTTTATACAGTACGGTATGGTACTTTTTATATCAGTTTCCACTTTCAGAAGTACCAAAATAGCAAACTGTACCATAGCACATTTTTGGCACCCTTTCACATGGGTATCTGCCTAGCACAACATTGCGGTGCTAAAACAGGGGAGCTAGACTCACTGCTGAATGTTATCGGTTTACAGAGAATCGGCACCAGTGCAGACAACAAGCCAGCAGAACGAAAACACTGGAAATGCTATTTTGTTTAAATACACAGCAGAGATAAAAGTTTTGTTAAATAGGTAAATGCAAATACAGTGATGGTGTACAACAATAAACCATGCTGAAACAGCATGTTGTCATCTGCGCACAAACAGACACATGCCAAAAAGCAAGAACATGATCTGCTGTGTCGCTCACTGTTGTTTACGGGGCTGTTCACATTGCTTGTATACATTGAAAACGCAAGCCATGCCACTTCATCAGTCTATTTGCTTCTACATTAAAAAAAATGAACTTGAGTGCTAAAAAGACACCATGTAAATAGTATCTATGGCTTTAAACAAGCAATTATATAATCCTTAGCACCAGTGCAGTTGTAGTGGCAGCAAAGAAGTGCATCATTCCCCACTTTTCAGTTTTGGCCAAAAAAAAAAAACTATTTGGAAAGATCGTTCTGAAACCGTGGATCTGAGAGCATTTTTAAATAGTCCTCTCGTGTGACTTCAGCAAACAAGGATTCATCTTGCCATGTTTTGAACCTTGGCTTCTAAATGTTGTGAAATTCTGATGGTTCAACATTTCAGACTGTTGATCTGGTGAACTCTTGAACCAGTGTTTCGTGTATGGTTCAGATTTGTTCAGTGCATATTATAATAAAAAGGGAAAGTAATAGTTATCTATTTAAAAACTAATTAGCCAGGTCCTGTCTGAAACGCATAAAACACTGCAAATTAATACACAAACTATACTGATACAAACTTATACTGATACTTCATATTTATGGGTATGTGATGAGTATTAGATTATGTTTAAGAGATTAGACTTTCATAGTAACCTTTTGTAATATGTTTGTTTTTTTGGGCTTGTTAACATTAACAGCATGTCGACAAGCAGGTTCTGCCAGTATGTGGTTTCAAGCACTTTGAAACTGAATCATTTTTAAAGCATGTGGTTCTAAGAAAACCATTTGCTTTCTTCATCATTGCTACACCATAGAGAATGTTACCACAATCTCCAATCCAGTAGGTGGCAGAAATGCATATGTTACGCTTATTGGTCAGTTGTCACCAATGCTTTACTACAGTTCTCAATGGATCATCGCTATGTCTTAATCTCGATGAAGAGTTTACCCATCTTTTACCAGGTTTGAGGGGATCAAGGGGTTAAGAAAAATCTCTCTCATGGAATGCATTTCAGCCCTTTCAAATTAAACGTGTAGAAAATCCTACCCTTCAAAATCATTTATTCCACTGGGGCCTTTGAAGTGCCAAGTGTGGAACGACCCGTCAATATGGCGGTCATAATTTGTTTTTACTCTGATGTACCCTTTGAAGGCAGAATTATCCTGTTAGAAATGTAGTGACAAAGAGTGTGAATAGAAAAAAAACACTTCTTGCCATCTGACCAGAAGTGTGAAGCGCTGAATGGCGAAGAAGGAAACAGTTGTGGCTACCGGAACTGTATAATCAACCATTTCTTGTAATGCAGTTTTATTAACATTAACCTGTGATTTATGTTGAAATGATCTTTTGTGAAAAGGTGGAAATTCATTTACAGACATAGTTAACCACTACAATTTACATTTTGTCATTTAATTACACACCCTCATGTCATTCCAAACCTTTCATTTTCTGAACACAAATTAAAATATTTTTGATGAAATCCGAGAACTTTCTTATCCTGCATAGACAGCAAGAGTCATGAACTTTCAAAGCGCAGGAAGGTACCAAGAACAGAACTATCGAAACCATCGTCAAAAACCAAACTATTTTATGAAGCAACAGGAATACATTTGTGCACACATCTCTTCAGCGTCAGTTCAGGACGAGTGTGTGCATCCCTCACCTAATGTACAAACAGAGGAAGTCTTTGCAAACGTGTGAAGATTGATTTCAATTTCACTTGCTTTTTTTTTGCCTAGCCTTACTGATTCAAATCAGAATATACAGACGTCAGCTTAAAACTGAAAGTTTTTTTTTTTTTTCACTCAAAGTATTCGTGTATCTTTGGATGAAAACCAAAGACACATGATCTTTTTTGAAGATGTTCTTGGGGGTTCAGGAAGCTCTCTGATTTTATCACAAATATATACATTTTTCCTCCAAGATAATTGAAAATTTTCTGTTTTTGAAATGACATGAGGGTTAGTAATTATTAACTGAATTTTAGTGTTTTGGTGAACCATCTCTTTAAGAAATCACCAAATGTATTAGTTTGCTGTAGTATCAAATCCACCACAGTCTAACCTAGACATGGGACGATAACCGTTTTCAAGGTATACCGTGGTATGAAATAGTCAAGGTTATCATACCACCAAAAATTTCTGCTATACCGTTCCTAAGGTATGAGTAAGATTTTTTTATTTACTTTTTTGTTGTTGTTGTTTTTTTTATGTGTAAATTGTAAAGAATTCAGTGTTTTTGAAACAAATGAAGACAGCAGTCAATACTTTACATGTTTCTCAAAATAATATTGTGTTCAAAGGAGAAAACGGTTTTGTTTTTTAGCCAGACATTTATAAAGAATATATTCAGTAAACACAATACCGTCATACCGTGAAGCCGTGATATTTTTATCCAAGGTTATCATATCGTCAGAATCTTATAGCGGCCCATGCCTAGTCTAACCATAAAGTGACACTTAAGGGGCAAACAAATTGAATGTATTTTGTTTAAAAATATGAAAGATGAAAAGTCATGCTGGTGTATGTTTTCGGTTTGGTACTCACGGCTACACTGTATGTTTCGGAAAGGGGCGGGCCCACATGGAAGGCATTCCAGGTCTTCTAATCCATCTAGCCGCATTTTGCTGTAGAAACTTCAATAAGAAATAAAAAGCATTTATTTTTTTGAAAACCAAGATACAGGTGTGTTCCTATACAGGTTTGGGTGTGAAGTTGTGTTCTGTGTGGGATGATTGCAATTATCAGCTATAGAAATCATGTTTGGTAGGGTTGTGCCGTGTGTGAGAAAGTCTCACCCTGGGAGGCAGTTTCCACACACTGCGTTGTCTGTGTGTGTGCAGCGCTTGATTTGGTGTCTGTTGAGTCTGCGGCAGTTCTGGCACAATCCACAAGGGTGAGAACCCCAGTCTTCTTTAAACCACCGAACATCGCAGACGCCACACACAGCCGGCACACCTACACCATAACCACAGTCCTAACAGCCCACATGCACACAAACATATTAAGTAACATGATAAGTGCATTGGATGTCAAACATTTTCTGAGAACGCAGCTTTTGTAACCAAGCCCAGTCTTGAAGTCATTTAAGGTCACGCTTAAGCCTCTGGTGGCAGACATGTGACATTGCAGCATGTTAACATTGTGCACCTTATGCCTTAAAAACGTATGTGCAGACTTAAAAAAAAAAAGACATCACATTTGAACGGTATTATTTTGAGTACTATTTAGTTCATGTGTAAGATTGCACAGAAAAATATTTATATATTTATGCATTTTTGTTTTGCTTTTAGGAATATTAAACTATAGATTTAAACCATTGATTACAAATATAACTAGAACAACTAATCTTTAGATATGTTCTATTTTAGTCAAGGACTATAAAACTTTTTAAAAGCTGTTAAAGCTATTGGGGTACATTTTACAGTAATAAATAGTATTGCAGCCTTTCCATTTAAAAGTTTAAATAAAATTTAACGATTTTTGTGTAGTAATTATTAATGTAACTGACTAGCAATTTCTGTTTTTACACCATTTTCTACAATCACAATACAAGTGATATGTGAGCATTTGGAAGGGCAGGGCCTCTGGCTGGCTTTAGAGTGGTTTTCATCTGGTCAGGCTGGGAGACCAATCTGTTGACCGGCTAAACCTACTGAGCTCCAGCTAATATGACCAGCAAACCATTATTGGCTTGCTGAACTGGTTCACCCTATCAGTATAAACGTTTACAGCAAAGTCAAATATTTATTAATATAGCAGTATTATGCTGCTTACATACAATCTTACAACTTCAATCCAAAAGGGATGTTGACATTATCTGCAGGGGATCATACATGCCAGTTCATTTACAAGCATTTAAAAATAAGTGCGGTTAATTATACTGTTAGTTGTTGCTTTTGTCAAATAACCCCTAGGCTTGTCAAATGTTGATTATTTGAATCGAATGACTTTGCAAACATTTGTCTTACAGTAATATTTCTATTACACAGCAGGGCATTCTCTCTCTCTCTCTCTCTCTCTTGTTCTCTTACCTCTTTCAGCTCTTGGCCGGGTGGGCACTGTGGGCACTTGTGACATTCTCCATTGTGATAATACTCGTCTGTCAAACAGTCCATTCCATATCTGTGTGAAGGGCAGAGAAGGAGTTCAAACATGTCAAGCTCACAACTGTGCGTGATAGCATACAATGGAACAACAAATTGTATTTTACTGTAAAATAATGTTTGTTTTAGTTAAAATTAGTCATTAAAATGCAATCCACTGTGGAAAACCTGTAAAAGTACCCAGATGTTTTTGTATGAAAATAATTACTTTTTTTTTTTAATCAGCAATGATGTTTCAGTACGTTTTCTGTTATTTAGTAAATGTTTATTAAGTTTCTTTAGCATCCTGTGAATCACTAATGCCATGCAGCTTTCATGTGATACTATGATATTGGTCATATTTTACTGACATATATAGTATTGATTATCAGTACATTTGGGGGCAAAATACACAATTTGATTGTTCAAATGGATTTTAACATTATCACTTAATGGAATATAATTTGTAAATAAAATATACAGACAGCAACACAGTATGCCGGTCTGTAAGTTCTGGATAATTGTCAATATTTGGTATACAGCAATTTTCTTCACCCACAGCTGCCACTTTTAAACCTGATATTTATTTTTTTACAGTGTAGTTCAGGTTTTGTCTTTGAATGTGAAAATGAATTAAAAAAATAATTTAAAACCCAGTTTTACCTTTGTATTATTACTGGAACATTGAACTATTAAAATTAATGGTAATAATATTTTTTAATTTTAAGGAACGTTCCATTTGTTTTTAGCTTAATGTTTTTAATTCAAAACGGGATTTAGTTCATTCATTCATTCAGGAAATGTTCAATATTACACAACTGCTTAAACAGAATCTGCACAAATGTATAACTAATCAACCTAAAACGTATTTCACAGCCTATTTAAGGGTTAGCTAACGTTACCTAGTAAAAAAAAAAAAAAATAAAAAAATCCAACGGAGGTTTGATTATACTATTTAAAAAAAAAAAAAAAAATATATATATATATATATATATATA
>CAIGQQ010033541.1:9677384-9693624 GCA_903798035.1 Danio albolineatus
GAGGGGGTTCTTCAAGATGAAGATGTTGAGATAAGAAAACTTTGGTTATTTATAGGGAGTTAGTAATCGTCTGATTGGATAATCGGTCATTAGCTGAAGCTGTAACAGCTGAGAACAATCATAAGCACGTGATCCTCTCGAAATTTGTTTATGAATAAACTTCACTTTAATGCACCCTTATCTTTTCAATAAGATTTTTTAAAAGAACTAAAGGCTGAGAATGTATTTTTAACTGCTATAGGGCACATATTCACAACAGCAAAAAAGTTTGTGTTGACTGATGGGAGATGGTGTCTTCATTACATTCAATGGGACTCCTGCAGAAGCCCTGTTTTTCTTGTTCATAAATGAGCTAAAGCAGGGGTTGCCAATCTCTTTCCTGGAGGGCTGGTGACCCTGCAGGTTTTAGCTCCAACTACCAACTTGCCTTAATGCACCTGCCTGGATGTTTTAATGATACCTAGTGAGTCCTTGATTAGCTTTTTCAGGTGTGTTTGATTGGGGTTGGAGCTAAAATCTGCAGGACACCAGAACAAGTTTGGTGACCCCTGAGCTAAAGTATTCAAAACGTATTATTACGGGAGTATGAAGCAGAGCGAGGCTGAGAACTGTTAAAGCAAAACGATTCCACTGAAGCAATTGCTGATAAGCATCTGAACAGAAGAACTTTTAGTATGCCACAGTCGTCGGCTTCAGGTTCTTCCGGTCATGATGATCACATGGCAAAGAAGCAGCACCGTTTTATCATACTAAATACATTTTAAAGTGCCCTTATTATGGATATTTTTAAATGACCTTGTGCCACACGCCCTAAGTGGATGATAACGTCTAAAAAATCTAAAAGTTCACCATGTATAAAGTTCTGTACTCTCAAAGAAAGAGTGGACTCAGTCGTTAATAGGAATCATCATCCTTGTCTGTAGCATTTTGTCATGACATCTGAATGAAGCATTGCTTGTTTCTTGTTCACTTGTAGAATGCACAAGTACAAGGAACTTTGTCAGTATCCAATTATTTGCACCAGCTTCTCCTTCATCCAAATATCAGCCTGTTAGTGTGATTTAAAATGGTTGCTCTCTTGTTCTCTCTAGCCTGCAAAATTTGTATTTAGTTGCGTGGGTTGTTTAATCCATGCCAGCTTGTAGGTATCTCATTAACCGGCTAAAGTGTCTTTTACACTGGATGCGGAAAGCGATGCAATGCGAATTGTATTGATTTCAATGACTTGAACATGTCTACCAAAGTTCTCATGCAGCAGAATTAAACTCTGATGAGCTTTAGTCAGAATTCAAAATACTATAGGTGATTTAGTTCTGAATTTATTTGTGACGTGTATAGAGCAATACACTTATTTACAAAAAGGCAGTGCTTCATCAATACATACCTGCATTGGGCTCACACATAAACTCATATTGTTTGCTTCAACACTTACAATATAAGTTGTGATGGGCATTCTGTTTCTGACAGGTGCTGCATGCAGTATACCAATCGCAGCACACTGGGTCATTGGACCAGTCACGGCAGATTAGCATCACACAAAGGAAGAAAAATGAATCCCTGATCAAATAATATGAGAGCTGCTGGGACAATAAGGTAAAAATAAATGCATGTTCTAAGACAATGAAAGTGTTTTTTGATCTTGCATGCATATCAGCCTGGTTTTGAGGACTCCCAAAACCAAAATATTACTTTTTATAATCCATAATAGGGGCACTTTAGGGTTCTGCCATGATGCTGCTTTGTGCAGTCTATTAAAATGCACAACATACAGTCTCTTTAATGGCCTTTAGTGTTCCCCTGTTTTTTTTAATAACACCAAACTAGAAGTTGAGGGTGTATGACATTATTAAAATGACAAAACAGAACACTATCTATATCTTTGAAACATTTTAGATAATGCATGTGCATATGCAAAACATATTGGTATATTTTAATGAACAATCATTACATATTGTGCCTTTAATGACAGAGCTCTGCAATTGCATTTTTAGCAGCAAAATCATAAGATATTAAACCCATCCCAGCCCAAGTGAATGGTCAAATTTAATCATGACTTATTAGGAGCAGTATCTGGGGTTAAAAATGGACCTGTAAAACCTTTTTTCTGGATAATAGTTGCACTTTACCAAGGCCACTTACCTTCTATTTGGATATTAGAGAACGATTTAACAAATGGCACCAGATGCTCCGGTCAGGATTTTTGAAGTGGGTATGAGTACTGATTCCTTGTCATGGTGATTGGTCAATACTGTACCGATTCTGATGCTTCAAGCTTTAGGTAACTTTGCCATTGCTTAAAGCACATTTTCTTATATTATATAGTTATATTGTTAATTATTCAAATTTTTTTAAAAAAATCTAGATTTCCCCTAGTATTTCCAACCAGGTTTTAGTGAGCTTGCAATATTGTTGAAAACACAGAACCTTTAGTTCTTATATGTAAAAAGGCCTAAATACACACAAGACCATTCAAATGGTTTGCTCATTACCAACTACAGCAGCACAGTGATTGTGCGTCTACTCTGCTTGTAAACAAACAATCGGTTCATGAGTTTGGCCAGATTAGCGAGTATTAGGGGTGCAACGGTTAAATCTACTCACGGTTCGGTATGCATCACGGTTTTAGGGTCACGGTTTCTGTACCGTATGGTATGTGCTATGTTTAAGAAAAAAATGCCTACCGAAAAATCTAAAGAACAATTTGGATATTTATTAGGTAACAAACACCTGAAAATGTAACAGGCTTTAACATATGACTAGATTTGTATGTTCTTTCATTAATTAAGTAAAAGTAGGGCATTTTGTATGTTCAAATAAAATGCTTAAGAAAAATAAAGAGAGAAAAAGCTTAAACTTCCGCTTTTTCTGTTTTACATCTTGACTCAACAGTCTCAACCAATTATGCAGATAATAATTGTCAACACATCTTAGGCCTATTAACTGATCATTTTTAGAGAATTGATTACTTCTGTTTACATCATGCTTGCATTACCAAGGCAACAACAGATTTTTATTAACAATGATTTCAGAGAGCTCAGTTATTACTTATCTGCACCATCATAGTGAATGAAACTTCAGCAAAGAGGGAGCAGTCGGCTCTTCTCTATTAATTCAGCGGGAACAGTCAGTCAAGAAAACTTTTTTTTTTAGCTGACCGCAGGTATACAGAATAAATAAATGGAGGAAGCGATCGGGTGCGGAAGAACACCCAGGGGAAGCACGACTGAAGTAACAGACTTGCGCAGAGATCTACAGGCTTTATGTCCAGGTCTGTATGGGACGCTTCTGGGTCTGGACACAGATCCTAATCCGCCTGTTAGTGGCCACTGATCTACACTATCTTTGGAACAACATAAAAATCGACATTCGTTTTTTTTTTTATGTCTGTCTGAATTGACATTTAAGTGCCTGTTGAAACACTGACGGCAAGGCGTTGTGTTTTGTTTTGGCCTCACCTGGGCTTTTGGCTTTATCTCCTTCATTTGCCATGCTGAACTCTCAGAAACTCAACACACACACTGACACATGAGGAAACGTGATGTCAACAACTGATTTACATACTAAGAGGTGAATGGACAGGTCATTGCATGTGCGAATGAAAGGTAATCATCAGCACAAAGGCGGAACTTTTTTGTTTTGCTGTAGGTGTTTCTATCACCAAACCAATATTAATAATGCATATACTGAACTGTTAACAGATATTTCTTTACAGTGTACATAAGAAAATATTTTTATCAGCTGATAACTAAAGCTGGCGCACCAAACTGTGGGAGGACAACGGGACAATGTGATTTTTACCGGGAACCGTTGCATCCCTTGTGAGTACCGATTGAGTCATGAAGTACAATTATCGGCTGATACCAATCTCCAGCCAGATCACCCTTTAAATACTTACTAGTAAAAAAATGCAATTATGGCGAGTGATGCTTTTTAAAGGTAATTTGACTTGCCGTATGCTTCCGACATCAACGGGTTCCAGACCATCTTACATCATAACACAGTTGCATATACACCATCTGACGTGTGAAGAGTTGATAACATTTGTGTCACTGTGCTAATTATGATTAAAAAAAAATAACTGACGATAACCATATATATAAATATGTTAACCTTATATATCATGCTAAGAAGCTAATATAAAGCCAATAAAAGTCATACAAAATATATGCGAATTTTAAATTAACTCCCAAATATACACCCATGTTTTAGAACGAGGTACTATATCTGACATTTGCATATCCAGAGCTCTCTCTCCAAACAATGTTTTCTCTTTTAGCCCTGTACAAAAGTTTATAGAGTGGCATGTCATGCAAACACTCATTTTCTCTCTATAACACATTTTGTTTCTGCACTATCCACATGACACCTTTCAACATCTAGTCTGAAGTACTTTGAAAATTTCATACTAATTGCGTCATTAGGTTAGGTGCTCCTATTGGTTCTTGTTTTGACAGTCATTGCAGGAAAAGTCAGACTCCAGGAAAGTGTCTCAATTTTTTTGGATACTTCTCAAGTCTCAAATGTGGTAAATCTTCTGACAATTTTATCACAGGAAGAATTTGATTGCAGCTGCCATTTATTGGCTTTTAGTGAGATTATAGCTGAGAATTATAGGAATCTTTTTGAAAATTTGTACAAATCATGGCAAAAATCATGCAGTGTGAGCTATTATGCAACAGCATGACACTTTGGGCGGAGCCATACTGACCACAGAGCAGCCAGTATATAAAGAGGCAGTTACATCACCTGCTTTGACAACTTTTCCAGATGCACAATAATCAAAGCCAGAGAGGTTGTAGTGATCATACTCTAGCACGCGGGAGAAATGTAGAGAATGTCTGCTGACCTCAGAGCGGGACGAGTGTAATGATCTGATTATGTGGACTGAAGATCTTGGGTAATATAATAATACAATCGAAAGACGAGCAGAAGGCCATTCATTTATTTCAGCTTCGTACATGCATGCTCTCACACATGGGATGCGCGTTATGAAACACCCTGCCTCATTGATTAGCGCAGACCACATTGCATTGACAGATGTTAATCCTCAGTTGTTGGCATGGCATTGACACCACAGAGAATGATATGCTTTATGCAGCTTGTTATGTTCTGTCTCCGTTTATCTCTCTCTCTCTCACTTTCTTCTCCGTGACTGGTATGGATTGGAATGTGTAATTGTTTGCTTGTAAATGAAAACTTGACATTATGGACAGACAAAGGGTTTAGAGAGACCCAAAGGTGGTTGTGTATCGTATGTCTTTTGTTCTTCACTCCTTTTCCATCTTAAACGTGAAGCTTTTATGTGGATGTAGAGACAGATGGGAAAAGTATCAACACTTTTTCCTTTTGTACTGTACACTTTTAACCTTGAATTATTAAGAGTTTTTTAGCCTGGAAAAAATCTTTATCTATCACACTCACACTCAGTTGCATTTTCATTGATAATATAAGCAAAAATTTATATTAGCATTGGGTGATTCATCGAAATCAACATTCAGAATCTATAATTGATCAAATATTTCCAGGTCAATTTTTTTCAATTACAGTGCCTAATGTGTATGGAGTCACGGGACCTCAGTCGGTTAAGGCTGATTTATACTTCTGCATCGAACACACAGGTATGGTCCAGCGCAGCCTTCGTGCGTTCACATGCCCACAAACCTCTCAAAATGTAACTGCACATAACACATTTGCACTACATTGATGATGTTTATAAGCTGTGCCAGAGACTGTTTAAAATATCCTTTACAGGATATACAGGAGTTATTTTATTTTGGAAAGATCCTGATTGTTTTCTACTTTTGAAAACAGTGAAAATAAGTCAATAGTGTGTGTTTCCTTCAATTATTTTAAAATCAAGTAATGCACCTCTAAATACTAGGTAATAGGTGAGCATATTTACTGTTCAAAACCAGTCAGTGAACTCATTCATTCATTCATTTTCTTTTCGGCTTAGTCCCTTTATCAATTTGTTTTACGCAGCGGATGCCCTTCCAGCCACAACCCATCTCTGGGAAACACATTCTCATTCACACACATACACTATGGACAATTTAGCTTACCCAATTCACCTGTACCGCATGTCTTTGGACTGTGGGGGAAACCGGAGCACCCGGAGGAAACCCACGCAACCACGGGGAGAACATGCACACTCCACACAGAAATGCCAACTGGCCCAGCCGGGGATCGAACCAGCGACCTTCTTGCTGTGAGGCGAACGTGCTACCCACTAGGCCACCGTGGCGCCCAGTCAGTGAACTGTAAGGGTAAAAAAATTAAATAAAATGAACCAATAAAATGATCGTTCAATAATCGTAATCGAGTTAAAATGTTCAATTAATCGAGATTTTGATTTCAGGCCAATCATTCATTCATTCATTCATTTTCTTGTTGGCTTAGTCCCTTTATTAATCTGGGGTCGCCACAGCGGAATGAACCACCAACTTATCCAGCATATTTTTTTACGCAGCGGATGCCCTTTCAGCCGCAACCCATCTCTGGGAAACATCCACACACACACATCCACACTCATACACTACTGACAATTTAGCCTACCCAATTCACCTATACCACATGTCTTTGGACTGTGAGGGAAACCGGAGCACCCGGAGGAAACCCACGCTACCACGGGGAGAACATGCAAACTCCACACAGAAATGCCAACTGACCCAGCTGAGGCTCACACCAGCAACCTTCTTGCTGTGAGGCGAACGTGCTACTCACTACGCCACCGTGGCGCCCTTCAGGCCAATCACCCAGCCCTTATTTACATGTGAATATGTACGGTAAACACACCTAAAAAATTCCAACTTGGTGTCATACTAGAACTTTTTTTCATTTGTATAGTGTGAAGAACATTTTAATAATCTAAAAAACCTTTTTGTCATTGGAAATGAAGGTTTCTTATTGGCACTGATGGTTCCACAAAGAAGCTTTAACACCATTGTAACATTTTCATTCTACAAAAGCTTCTTAAATGTGGAAAACTGTCTTTAGATTGTTAAAATGTTCTTCAGAAATAAGTGGTTCTTTAAAGAACTGTTGACTGAAAGGTTCTTTGGGGTTTTTTGTATGACATCACTGCAAAATAAACTTTTTTCTTTAAGAGTTTATGAATGTTAATGGTAAAACTAGTTCATTTTAGGAGTTTGTATGACGCAACCAGCTGCTCACAATCATTGTAATGTTTTGTGCTTTTCTCTCACTCTGGCCGCAAACATTTTATAGCAGCCACACCTTCATTTTACATTTGTATTTATTTGATACCACGTGTTCATGACGCATCAAATACTTGCATATGGCATGAGTACACATCACCTCATTACCGATCAGATCATATTTTTTAACCATTTTGACAAAGCATACATTTTTAGAGCAGAAGCATATATTTCCTAAATGACCTAAATAGGTTGATTATGCAGAATTACAAGCATTTCTAGAAATGTCTGGCCTGTTTACTTATAGGTGTCCGAGAGAGATCTAGAAAGAGAAAGACTGTCTCTCTTATTTATTAAAATATTTACAGGTTAACACCAACAACCCCAAATAACTGCTTTATATAGACACTCAAACACATACGCGCAGTCACCTGAGGCACTTTACTTTGCTGCAGAGTTTGTAATAAATCATTTTAAAATGCACCTATTTCACGGAGCACATACTTTTGTTTTGGGGGTTTATTCATGTGAACGTAATCTTGATGCCGGTAACCACAGATTTAATCTATCAGTAAATTTTCAAATCTCAAACGACAGTGTTTGTAGCATAAAGTTAATTATAACGAAAATAGTTTTGACTCGTGCCTTTTCTTAACGAGAAAGAATAAATAAATTAAATAACCAACACGCATGTATAGGAACGAATTTCTTAAAAGCAGATTGGGAAGTTTAGGGTGTGTTCTTGGCAGGTTTGCTTCATTAAAACGAACTCTGGTGCAATTGTATGGTGTGGTACATTTGAATAAATGTGAACATTGTCATCCACACCCTGGTGCATACCAAACAAGTGGACTGAGACCGCTTAGAAACAAACTTGACGTGGTCTGACTAAAGCATGAAAATGCATGGACCAAAGACATCTAAACAAAATGTCATAGTCACAATGCTGAGCAGTTTAGTAAACTTATCAGACATACTGTCTCTATTTACATACTTGATTCACCTTGTCCACACGAAAAAAACACTGTAGTTTGCAGTAAATACTATAGTGTTTATCAACCATCCTAAAGTAAAATGTATTATTATACTGTATATTTTATGGTACACTGTGTAAAACACATGCTTGATAAGTTGGCGGTTCATTGCGATGTGGCTACCCCAGAATAATAAAGGAACTAGCCGACAAGAAAATGAATGTTAAACTTTATTTGTTTGTTTAAATTCAGCACAATTAAATTGTTTTCAACCACTTGCCATACACAAAATGAGTAAATCCAGGGAATTATCTTTGAGTCATTTTTTCAGTGTATTTGCAACACTTATTTTTTAATGAATAGTATTTTAATGCAGCATACATTATCATGAACTAGTCAACTGTAGGCTAATAAATATTGAACTAATTTTACTACAGTAAACTGTGGTGTATTGTAGTATAATATACCCTTTACATTAATTGTAGAAAACTTAGTACAGTATTGGGTTATTTGTTTATATTACTATAGTTGTACATATTATCTCAGCAATTAATTCAAATATGATTAAAACCACTTCAGCATTTACTATAAATTACTAGAGTATTTTTTTTATGTGGGTGGGGTAAGGTTTAGTCATAATAATAATAATAATAAATTGTATTTAAAGGCCTTTCTGGCAACTCAAGGACACCGTACAATGAAACAAGAGCAATAAAATACTAAGAAAAATAATATTAAAAATACACAACAATAGTGCAGGTACAGATTAAACATTAAAAGCCATCTTAAATAGGTGGGTTTTGAGTTTTGATTTGAGTTATCAGCTGATAAAAATATTTTCGTGTGTACACTGTAAAAATGATCTGTTAATTAACAGTTTCCGTATTTTGTGTTTTCTGTTTATTTACAGTAGTGAATCGCATTATGGGATGTTAATCTCTGCTCTGTCGACTTTTGATGTTGAAAATTCAACTCTACAGTTTAATAAAGTGGCTTTTATTAACGTTTTAGTTTGAAATAATATGTTGTGTAAGAATAATATGTGGAGAACTAAGTTTGTAAAATAACAGGAAAAAATACTGGCAGTTTTTGCAGCATAATATACAACCTTAACTCAGACAATACACCACTTTAAACTATTAAAATGTTCATAAAATACACTTTTTCAAACTGTTCAAGGTTAAAAGTTGTTGGAAGAAAGATGAAGGTCCTGTAATGCAATTCAAAAGTATAAATAAATGAGGAAAAACAAAAACAGGAATTACAAAGTACAGAAAGCTGCAAATTTATGGATATGTTTACAGTGTAGTCTGAAATGAATAGTCCAGCACAAACTTAAACATAAAATTGTTTTCAATGTTTAGTAAGTTCTGATGTGATATGATGTGTGAAAGACCTGTTTTTTATTTTTCTTTCTTCAGGTTTATCTAAAATGACAATATAAAGTCAACCAGGACTAAAAAATATTTTTATTAGAAATGTTTACAACCAAGCTACAAATCCTACATCTTGTTTTATAAAAGAACTTACATTGATTCTTCTATTAAAACTGTACTGTCTTATACAGTAGTTGTTGTTGTTATGATGGTTGTGGTGTCATGTTGTTAAGACAACAAAGTTGTAAAATCGAGTATGTAATAACTGAATATAGTCCTATAATCTTTTGTCATACTTTTTAATGTCTATAAGGTTTTTATAGAAGAGGAACATGTAAAAAAAAAAGAAAAAAAAAGTTGTTATCAACATTTGTTACATACCGCATCCTGTTATGTCAAATTTAATTTGTACAGCAGGACCCCATAACAAAGAACTATTTCAGAGAAATACAAGAAAAATTAGATTTTTAATTAGAGTAAATGGGCTGTTCTCTGCCGTAATGCTTTGAGTATATGTGGAATTTCAGTTACTAAGCAACAGGTGCCACACACACACACACACACACACACACTCGAGCGGATGTGAATGATCAAAAGAAAACACAATGACAGTCCACGAGGGAAAGGTAGAGCACCAGTTCCTAATGTTCAAAAATGCAATGATAAAATGTGATAACCAAATCAAGCTTAAACTCATAAACAAAACAACTGAGTTTCTCTTCATCTCTCCCATCTCCGGCCAGTACAAAACCAAACCAAACAGCCCTCTCAACATCCCATCCCTCACTCTCAGCTCCTCCCATAGACGCTCACCAACTCATTGTGAATAAGCTTCTCATTCTGAATAAGCTAAAACACTTCACTGCAGCCTTCATCGCCCAAATCGCAATATCCCTTTCCTGCACTGCATACGTGGCACACTCGCTGCGCTGCTCTAAATGCTTGCTTCTTAATAGGGCAAAGTTTCTGCCGAGAAATCATTCTCTGCATGTATAATGTTTGACACGAATTACGCCTTATGTTAAAGTGTGAGTAATCTTGAGAAAACTGATAACGGGGATTAATAATGAATAGCCTCTGACTGAGGACCATTGACATCCCCTTCTGGCGAAAAAAGTAATAAAGGTCACAGTAAGTTGCAGTGAATAAAAGGAATATTAAGAGATGTCCTTGCCTTAGCAGTAATAGAAGTTCTAGTATAATAATATTACTTTTAGTAGAACTAATAATGGTCTCATGTCTGGATATGAATGAGAAAGCACCTCAGGAACTGACTTTTGCACTTTACCGTTCAGTAAAATGTCATTATTGTCTGGGTGTTTTCTCACCTTCTGGAGTTTTGATGGAAAAGTTGGAGTAGTCCCTTACTTAAATATAAATCAGGTGATTTCGTGGATTTATTTAAGTGGAGTTTGTTTATCTACCACATTCAGACTTTTTCTCATTTCCTTTTATTGCAGAGTCAGTCATATTTCCCATATATTTCAAATTCCCATCTCAATCCAGAAATTCACATTCTGTCTAAAGAGGACGTTTGCCATGCTTATTATTATTATTATTATTTTTAACTGATCTCATGTGTTAAGTTAATCTTAAATTGTGCAGTGTTATTAAATGGTCTATTAAACTTCACACACACAAAAGCATTTAATGTTTTTTTTTCATATTTAATTTAAATGTCCACACAGTGCCATTTGTTCCAGTAAAGGTTAAATGTGAGCATCTTCTTTGAAAAAATAAATTAATAAAAATAATAATAATAATAGTCATTAACCTGTTTTGCTCCTCAAACAGGTTAAACAGTCCCACAGTGCATTTAGTGTGCGCTCAGTAATAAATGTCACGAGAAACATTTCCACAGAACAAAGGCCCAGACCCCCATAAAGTGCGCACTGTGCAGTCTCTCGTAGAGCAGTGGGGCTCATTGATTTTATTGTATTTTTCACCTTCTTTAAACCTATGATATTTATAGGCATCTGTTTTATTTTAATACTAAGTAAAAGTGAGCTGTGACCCCCCGCTCGTATTTGTAGTGCGCTTAGTCCTATTCGCCCGTCCTGGCGCCGTTCCTGTGCCTGTATAATTTAGTCCTGACAGTAAAAGCGCTCAAGGACTTTCCCGAGCGAACTCTCCGTGAAATTACTGCTTACACCGGCAAAACACCGTGACACAGCAAGCTCTCCCCGCATTACCTGCGTCCGAGCCCAGGAGAGTAGGCTACCTGACACGGGAGAAAAGGGCCGTAACTGTACTTAAATATAAAAGTATTGGTCGTTATGGTGCACCCGGGGTGCTACTGTACCAACCGCCGCCTCTGCTGGGACTGTCCTTTGCAAACAAAACGGCGCTAAATCTTATCGCGTGTTCTCAAGGTAGACGGAAAACTACTCGAGCGACGGACAGAAATTCCCACCTCCCATCCCATTACATCTGCTCATTTATGGATAACACGCGTGCATGTCTGACTGGGACTGAATAAAGCTCCGAAGAACAAATCGCGTGCATTTTCGGAAAACTTTTCTCGTTGACGTCTATTAAGAGCCGCCTATGCGTCTCCGGCTGCGATTACATGCGCGTCCGTTTGATTATTTTTGCTTACACAGTGTCGCGCTGCGCAGCTCACTCGTGTCTGTCTGACTGGAACTTTTTCAAGGATTTCGTCGATGAACTTGTTGCGGTGAGTCCCCTTTAAACCCTCACGGCCTGTGTTGTACTCTGTTTTTAGACTATGGAGGTTCCGGTCGGGCTGGTGGAAGCCTGCGAGTCCCCAGACGCAGTTTTTCACGGACCTTACCAAAGCGTTTTTCAAAACGTGCGCGTCGCGAGAGCGAGCAACCCCGAGAGTTTGGATATTTCTAGCTCCAAGAAGTGCGGCTGCCTACAGGAGAGCTCGTCGAGGGAAATGCGCTTAAGTGAGCTGTCCTCAATCAGAAGAATAATATGCTGCCCCGAAAAAGAGTACGAGAGTGCGAGTTCGGTGATGCAGGCGGCGGCGAGCCGAATTCATTTTCTCAAGAGTTCATCAGGAAGCAAAAGCGACTCGTCTCTGTCATCTAGCGGCTCGGGCCGCACAGACGCCACCGAAAGCAGCGGTAGTCGCGCAGGCTTCCTTCGGGGCGTCGAGAGCGGACAGAAGGGCTGCGGTGCTGTTGAAGTTCACACACGAGAGTTGGGCTCGGGCCGTGACGCAAGTGTGGCGAGTAGTAGTCGCGCGTGCACCACCGCCACCATCACCTCCAGCAGCAGCAGCAGCACCACTACCAGCTGCACCATATCAGAGACAGCGCGAGAGTTGTGCAAAGCCGTGTCCGTGTCTTTGGGCTTAGCTATGGAGTCCAGCGAACTGGGCGAGGTGGGACCGCACCATGCACCGCCGCCACCGCCCCTGACCACTGAAAGTAGTAGTGAGGAGATCTATTTGTACGGAATGCCGTTGCTCGACTGCTCAGTGAGCGAACGGGAGGCAGGAAGGAAAGACCGAGAGTACGCTCTCGCGGCGGGACGAGACAGAGGCGAAGAGCTTCGGGGCAGGGACAAAGTGCTCGGGATGCTTAAAAGTGGCGACCTGGAGCAGCTAGCAGGTGAGGTGACGACCTTGCAGTGCAGCAACGTGTCTCGAGCGAACTTGAGCGCGGATGTGCAGGAGGTGCATGAGTTCGGCAGCCTGTCCGGGGACATTGCCAACATGAGTTCAGAAGGTACGGCAGCGCGGACAGCACCGGATATGGACGGACCGCGAGCGGCTTCGTGCCAGTTCGAACAACTGTTGCCCGCGAACATGACCCATTATGCCCACCCGGAGCTAGAAAACGGACCGAGCCATAGCTTCGTAAAATCCACGGCGATGTCTGGGGAGTTTGCGGGGCCCGTGGAGGATTACACCAATCTCTATAATGTCAGAATCAAGACCGAGATGATGCCCCGTGATCTGAATGACACCTGGGCGTACCCGCATAGGTACGCCGAGGACTCTAACGGTCACTACGGGCCTCCAAAGCAGAGGACACATTATGCTGTTGGCCACGAAACCCCGTTTATCTGCAACCCCTACGAGTACGGCCGAAGCACGACTCTGGTTCCGCGGGAGCGACCTCCGCACGAGCAGTGGTACCCGGGTGGGATGCTGACCCGTCCCCCGTACCCTAACGTGCCTGGCGTGAAAAACGAAGTGGGCGAATGGCTGGATGTAACACCGTTCACGGATGGCAGGTAAGAGGCGGCTCTGCTGCGTTTTATTTGCTTTGCGCCACAACCAATTTATTTAGTTTAAAAGTTTATTTGCAGATCCGCAGGCGCGCTTTAAAATCATACCGCGCGCATTTGCACCTCTCCAAAATGGGACGTGAGTTTGTCCGACCTAAAGAAATCCTTATTTGCATTCATATTTGCTCTATAAGTGGATAACCGAAATGAATAATTCATAGTGCACAAGGTATACAGAAAAAAAAGCAAAACAAAAAACATTTGGAGTACATAAAATTGTTTAAGGAATTTTCAAAAACAGGGATCTCTCAGACAGATTCTCAGTCACTCAGAGGACCTGCAGAACAAGAATAAAAAAATCTTGATAACATGACAACTTATATATATATAAATCTATTTAAATTTATGTTTTATATTATATATTTTATAGAACAAGGTTTGCTCTAAATCTTCTCTATGGACCCTTTGTAGTAATTAATTAATTAATTAATTTTTTTTTTTTACAAGGATCTTTCTTGGTCTTTTATGCTGTTTCAGTTCCGTATAGATTTTTTTATACACTTCATTAATGGATTAGAATAAGTAATGATTTAGGACTGTTATGTTTGCTTGGAATTAAATGTATGATTCCTGAAGGAAGCGCTAATTTGCTTGAAATTCATCTCTTTGTGTTTGCAGCCAAGTAAGCTAGTACACAGAGACAGCTGTACACATTAACACACAAACTCGTAGTCTTTAACACACAGGCCAGCCTCCTCCCTCAGGGTTGCTGGGTTCCAGGGATACTGCGATCAAGGCAACCCCACACGGTTGTGTCCAACACAAAAGACACTGTGCCAAGAACCTCAAAGCTCTTATCCTTGAATCTCCCTGTATTCTTGTTCTCTTTCTGAGTCATTCACACATTTAATAACTCACAGACTATACATGGAATGGGCACACTTTGTTTTACACACCAACATGCAGGTCCAACTGTCAATTTATCCATTTCAAATGACATACAAATGCATTGCTTAAAATGACAGTTTTAACATTAATAACTTTTTATTTTATTTGGATGTTTTGATATGCCACTTTGTCAGCATTTGTGATTTTGCAGTGTACTCTTTAAATCTAATTCTAATTTGGATTTACTTTACAACACTATTTTAAACAAAACTTTACCTTAAACTCACTATGGTGACATTGGAAACAGTGGCCTGTGTCTGCATTTGTCAAAAGAACTTCAGAGAACTCTTGCTGCTTCAATCTCAGACATAGTTTAACAAGTGTTTTGATCAAGACTGTGCTTTAGTGTATACGGTGTGTGTGTGTGTTTTCCTGAAAGGAATTTGAGCTTAGTTGTGTGTTTAACCTTTGAATCTTTGGGGTTTGAGTTGGAAGCAGAACCACTTGATCTTTGTGAAAAAGCATAGAGTCAGACACTAGACAGAGCGTGAAACTGACACACGCAGACCCAAATAATTACACAAAGTGTGAGAGTCTTTTTAAATTGGTCTTGACCTCATATCACACGTAATAAATCCCTCGTACATGAATCTTACAACATGAAGCCACATTTAGGTGGGAAAAAGTGGACTGGGAATACCTCAAGAACGTTTGATGGCTACACTGTATTTATTTGAGTAGGAATTGTTCGTACTTACATGTACAGTTCACAATATTAATAGTATGTGGTGATTGCGGTCGTCATATTGACCACTAGCAGTATTTTAAGGTGATTTTTTCCCCCCCTTTTTTAAAACATTGAAACAAAAGCAAATTTAAAATAATAGTTGTTGAAAATTAGACAAAGTCTGATCAGTTGGAAAAACACTGAAGATAGATAAATGGGTTAGTGGTACACATTTGTATTTCGATTTATGCGTCTATATGAGTGGGACAGAGAGGGACAAAGAGGGAGAAAGAAGCGGGGGGAGCAAAAGAGTTTTTGTGTACGTGTGTCTCGGTTATGTAATAATCTGAAGTACACCTTGGTCAAATTCAGTTCTGGTCAAATGGCATTCCAAACAAGGCAAAGGTTCCTTACAAAGCATTCTAGGTAGAACCGTATCAGGGGTCTTGTACCAAGAACCCTGAAAGAGTTCACTGTAGCCCCATCGCACTCACTTCTGAGAATCCTCTGTCCAAATTCTTATTCTCATTGAAGACTACATGTGTAGTCATATTTAAAGTTTGCTTTATATGCTGTGCAAAACACAGTGCTAAGAACAAGTGATTACTTTTTTTATAGGACTTTTTACACCAACATTAAAATTTCTATTATATTTACCAACGTTCATATCATTTCAAACCCGTGGCTTTCTTTCATCTGTGTAACATGACCACATAGTAAAAGTTTGTGGACTTTCTTAGTAATACTCTCCATATTGTCAGGTCATACAGGTTTGGAATGAGATTAAGGTGTGCAAATTATGGCATCAAACACACTTGTCATAATAATTTCATTTGCTTGTGTTCTTTTTGGTGGGGGGATAAATAAATAAATAAATAAATAAATAAATAAATAAATAAATAAATAAATAAATAT
>CAIGQQ010033541.1:9694024-9704882 GCA_903798035.1 Danio albolineatus
TATACTTTAAGGTATAATTCATTTCAATAGGTCACCCTCTTTTTAATATAATGCCATCACACTATGTATATATATATTTATATTTTTCTTTTTTATATAAACGCATAATATTTATTATAATGTTTTTAAAATAAAGCTATTTCCCCATGCTATTATAGTTCAAAGTGACCGTGACTGTCAAAGACCTGAAAATACAGATATTTTTATGAAAAAAGAAAAGGAAAATCAGATTTCCTTCTTGGCTCATATGCAATTTCAGGTTAAAAAATGGCACATTTGACAGACAATGTGTGATGGCATTATATTAAAAAGAGGGTGACCTATTGAAATTAATTATACCTCAAATTATACCTGTACAAATAAGCTGCCTTCTAACTAGGACTACAATTTCACTGTGAGTGTTAAGTAGATACCTGTACCATTGAGGTCAGCAGAGTGAAAGTCAATGTTTATTGCTCAGGAGAATCTAAACGAGTTGCTGTAGGTGCCACCTGTTCTGTGTTTCAATGGAAGTCAATGAAAGAATTATGTGCATGATTTGCTGTGGAAAAGCTTTGAACACTGGGTTTTCACTTTGTTTTTGCCCCACAAATGGATGGGAAATTGTATCAGATGCCAATAATGTATACTGAGAGCAATGATGTTTTTCACTCACTCTCTCTCTCTCGCGCGCACACACACACACACAAACACACGCACACAGGCACACTTGTAAAGCTATAGACCTATAGAAGTAAAGTTTTGTTTGTTTGTTTGTTTTTTTTTGTGTTTTTTACTGTATATTTTATTTTACTACTCCTAAACTTAACACTCACAGGTTATAAACTGCTTATATATTTTTTTTAATACTTCAATGTGTGATTCATGAGCTGTTTTCCTCATAAATCATAAAATTTAGTGGTTTTTGTTATACTTGTGGTCCCCACAATGTGAGCAATATAAGTTATACACACTGCTATATTTGTGGGGACATTAGTCCCCACAAAATAAGCAATACAAGGTTAACAAGGTTAATACACACTCACACACAGTGCAGTTAGTTGTATTTTATTGGAACTGATATGTTTAGAGTACATAATTAAAAAATAAAATAAAATCCAATTTGTTGTAGTGGTTGTTAACTTGTACTTCCCCATCAGCCGCCACTACTATCAACACAAGCACAAGCTATGTTTTCTGTAGTGCTCCTGTACTTTAATCTACTGGTGTTGTGTATTTTGTCTTCTGCAACATGCTCTTTGGTTTTTGGCATTTTTAAATTCCCCTTTTTCTCTCTAAACTGTAAATTGGTGTCAGTGAAGGTTCTTTATGCCGTACTGTGGCAGTGTCCACAGTGATGCTCATTTTTACAAGTTTTAATAGCAGTTCTTCTTAATAATATTGATTTGCTGTCACAGCCCTTAAACTGAGATCCAATGGAAGGCAATGTAGAGATGAAAAATTGCGTACAGTGTTGCTGAATAGGTGTTAATGTGTAAATGTGCGCACTTATATTAAGTGCTCATAGACATCACGTCACAACCCTGCATATTCAGAACAAGCCGTCTTTGCAACTCAGCATCAATATAGCCTCGGCAGATTTGGAAGGGAGTTTTGGCTTCTAAAAGTTAAAATATGTTTAGTACATCCAATATTTAGTAATCTTTATAATAAATGAGAACAATCCCGATTTACATTAACATGTGCTGGGTCTTATTTAGCACATAAATAGGGAATAATTAGGTATATAATTAGGTAAAATTCATCATCAGAGTGTAAAACCTTATTAAACATTTTTGCCACTGCTAAAAGTGGAGTGTTCAAGTATCCTCAAACAAACAATCTTAAAGGGGTCATGAACTGAGAAATCAGCTTTTACTTGAACATTTGATAAATAAGATGTCAGCATACTAAAATAATATTCTGTAAGTTTTAGAACTGAAATTGTTAACTTTACTGAAACAACAGCTTTTATTGACAACAGGCCCAAAAACACCAGATCCATAAATGTACCTATCTAGGTTAAAGACCACCTCGTCTGAAGAATATCAGTGTCATATTTTGAAATTCTGCCCACCGATTAGCACATGACATGGTCAGATCAAGATTCAAACCACAGAGAAGCAATAAACATGTCGTTGAAGATCGTAAAATATCGTGCAGTGCCTGGTTGTAGATAAACACTGCCTAATGTTTCCTTAAAAAAATGGTGGAGGGGTTTAACAAATGATTTAGCAATTATTTTTGATCTAGCCATTTATTTATTTGTTTAATTAAATTTTAGTTTGTTTGTTTGTTTGTCTTGTTTGTTTGTCTTTATTTATTCAAATAAGATATTTAATTATTTTTATTTTCAAACAATATATTTAATTTTTTATTTTTATTCACATTTTCACTTGTATTGTTAAGTAATAGCGTAGGACGAATAGGCTGTATAGATTATACAGTTATTCATTTCTGAAGCCAACAAACGAGCAAAGACTATAATTTTTTTGTTTATCAGCTCACGGAATAAATTAAAATCTGAAATGGATGACCGTCTTTGACCCATTTAAAATACCATATCTTTTCATGGGTTTAATTTTACATTTGCAGATTGCAGCAGCCTTTACCTGCCACACTTCTGTGAGAGGAACAGTACAATTATCACAATGCAATACATTTATTATTTACAAAATGAACACTTAGAAAATGCCTACACTGTGTTTCACTAATATAACACATTACCAAAATCAAAGAAATAGCTGCGTCATTATTGTTTTCATTTCTGGTTCGATGATTCAGTGTTTTAAGGAAAAAATGTAGCTTTTTTTAAAGATGTTTTGTTGTTATTGTCAGTATATAAAATATTCTAAAAAAACGTAAAAGTATCGAATGATCTCTTATTTTCATTTGTACGATCAAAATTGATAAATGTTTTGAAGGTCTGTAAGCTCTTGGGAACCCCATGCTAGTTGTAAACTCAAACTTGACTTTGTAGATTGATCACATTCAAAAACAAGATGCTAAAATCTTACTTGTCCTAACTTGGGACTGTCACGGGATGTCACATTTCACACCGGTAAAATTCAAAAGTGAAAGCAAACCATTCAAAAGCACACCTGTCCTTTTGATGGAAGTTTTGTGAACAGATGCATTCAATTCCATGCGCGGTCAATAGTTGGTTTACTATGCAGAACTCTCATCCAATCATAGCAGTGGGTGTTTTTTTATTTATTTATTTATTTATTTTATACCAAACCGTCAGAGTGGACCACCCATACAGTACAATCTGTGTGTCTCGTGAAAAAGGTTATTATAAGGTTATAATAACTTATTGGCTTTGTTTTTAAATTTAATTCATCTTTATTTATATAGCACTTTTACAATATAGATTGTCAAAGCAGCTTCACATGGATTATAGTAAATTGAAACAGTGTCAGTTTTCAATGTCGAGCACTTAAGCATGAACATCTTAAGTGGACCTCAGACAATATAATAAAATTATTTTTAAACGAAAGTTCACAATCACTTCAAATGATACAGAATGTGTTGAAGAATGCTAACTAGAAATTTTAAGTTAGTTTTGAGGGGGAAAAAAATATGTGGTCTTACAATTCCTGATTCTAATACAAAGCCAAAGCATTAGAGCAGAAATGCAAGTTGTTGCGTTCTGTATAATGTCCGTGTGTAAGTTTCTTTTTAAATTGTTTAATCATAGCAGCTGAAAAGGCAATGCATGTACTGTATCCACCCATAGACCCTCCTCTAAGAAATCAGAAGAGAAATCCTCTAAGAAAGAAAATAGGATAAAAGCGACAAAAGTTTAAATGCCGCCATTATTTATTTGTGATCCAATCAACTAAAACTTTTACTTGGTGACATGTAAACAATACTGGTTAAAAATGTTATTTGTTATCCTAGCGGTAATGTTATGAGTGAAATGGATTGTGTATGACATTTTTGGTTGGCTTTCTCCAATGGGGTATATGCACAGGGTCTCTGTGGGGCTCTGGACTATAAGAGGAAAAAACGATGGCAGAGCAAGCTGAGAGAGGTCCAGACCTGGACACGGCTATGTTGTGTTTGTTTTGGTTTAGACGGCAGCATTTCGCATAAGGAGCTGCCATCCGTTTTATTAATAACTACCTTTAAAGTTTTGTCGGTTCTCCACCTCCTTCCTCCTGGTAACAAGATCAATATCCTGCTTTGCTACAGTCACATTAAGCTTTCACCGGAAGTTTTATCATTGGCTGAAAAACACTTGCTGTGCATGTAGCTCATTGTACTATAACAAGAATGTGAAGTTTAGGAAGCAGCACATATGAGCTATTGCGGAGTGTAGAACATTTTCCCATAATTGTGTTTTGTAAGTTTGGATTTTATAATCAAATCAGAAATAATTTATGTATAATTTGTATTAATTTGTATTAAAAAACAGCAAAATCACTCAAAACATTTTTTCTTCTGACTTCAAAAAAAAAGAAAAAAAAAAGAAAAACAGTAGAAGTTTCATGTAAATGTTACATTTCATGTAAATTACTTAAGAAAATTACTACTTAATTAATTATGAAAAAATAGACGATTGCTTTGAAAGACCAGCCACAAGTTTTAAATATTGCAGGAGTTAAGACAAGTTATTTTCTTAAAGATTGATGTCTCTGGAATGTTTTCTGTTATTGAACTTACGTTTTATTTTAGCCAAACACAATTTTCCAAACTTATAGCTACATTAAAAAGGAGAAGCTTTGATATGCATGTGGACATCTTCCTGATATATGGTGATTTAAATGTCATTGTATTCTACAGCTAATTTGAGTGTGGGCGACATTTGCTTCAGAGCGTTGCAACAAAAAATGAATCCCCTGTTCATGCAGTCAAATATTGGCTTAAATGATTAAAAAAAAACCTTGGCAGCCACTAATCAAGAGGAGATAATCCATATTAAAGTCTGCAGTCTGCTTTTATCTTAGTTGGTAAGATGATTCTGACATATACCTTTAGCTCAGTACAAATGGTAGCATTTGTTCCAGCAGCAGACATCTGATGTCTTTTTTAGCAATAAAAAAGGAATAAAAATGTTTTTCTTTTTGTTAAGAGGTTGTAAACTTTAACCTGGCTGTTTAGGGTTATAGTTTGCACATGTGAAGTCTTGGTGTCATTGTGTGTGGCTTGTCATATGTTTCTTCCTGTCTCTATTAGTTTGTCTATTTTGTTGTGTTTTTTATTTATTTATTTACCGGTTATAAGTATCTGACCGTCAAACACTTTTAAATCTGCAAGTCTATTTAAATGTATTGTTTAACCAAGTTTAGGGAGGCCCATATCATTCTCTTCCTCCTTGGCTGATTTCTCTACCTGCATGTCTATGCCGAACTCGGTGCACCTTACCTGTGAAAAGAAGCCAAAAAGCCGGGGGGGGGAAACAGGAAGGTATTGCTGCTATGATCAAACTCTTGCTGGTGGCGGATAAAAATTTTTTTTTGGTTACTCCAAATCATGATGTGGATCTTCGGCATTTTGTCATATGGTGTCGTGTCCTGTTTGATCAGGCTCAACCAACTGGTTTTGAACATCGTTTTCAGTCCTGTTTACCTTGTCTTTGGTGTGGTGGTACTGTATATGTATGCACAATCTCCGCTCACTGTGTTTGGGCACACAGGTGGTGAATGGCCCTGCATGGGTAAGAATAGCTTTGGTCAATCCAAGATGAGCTGTGTGAATAAGGCTTGTATCCTTACAGATGCCATAAGAATCTGGATAATAAAAGTGCAGTACATGGAAATGGCCATACTGTGAGCCTCAAACACCATTGTGTCCTTGTTCTCACATAAAAAGTGTAAAATTCAGGTGAAAAACAGGACAATCAGAGCACACAAACTGTTGCGTTGCACATGGGGCTGTTAATTAGAACTTTAGTTAATAAATTTTTCTGGTGAATTAAAGATTAAAATAAACCTCTGTCAGTTGTTAAAAAAAATTACAAGGCATCTACTCAATTCGTCCAAATATTTTTTGACAAGAAGGATGATAATTTTGCATGTGTTTATTTTAGTGTGTTGTGCTGTGTGTGTTTGTGAGGGAGAGCTGGCACTGAGCTGCGGGAGCATCAGAGAAGAGATCGACCGTTCAAAATATGGTCTATACTGTATGGAGCTTCTGATTCTAGGGGTAATTCCTCCATTTATAAATGAGCAAACAGAAAGTTTCTGGAGGATTATCTAAACCATGTCTCTACTATGTAGATATCAGAGAATATTTTATCTTATTGAATCAATGCACTATATGGCACCTTTAACAATTTCTTTAATTCGCGTTCTCTGGATTGTCTATTCTTTATGGAAACCTGGTTTACTGCTGGAGAAGTGTTTGTTTTCAGAACTATTACCTGGCATCTATACACTTTTAATTTCCCAGTGAACTATAAGAATGGGAGGAAGTTTGGCAACTGTTTGTAAAGAGAATATTTTCTTGACGGGTCTAAACAGTTTTGAACTTAAACTCGTTGCTCTGGGCTCTGTTAACCAACTGGTCTATCGCCCCCAAAAATCTCAAAGACTTTCTCGCTGATTTTTCTGTGTTGTTAAATGGTATTATTTTGATTATTATTGTTATTATTATAGTATTTTTTTGGGTGAAATTATTAATTTGGTTTTTAATCTTTGGAGATTAGTATGTTCTAGTGGGCTGTCCCTGTAATTTGTTTCCCGAGGACTACGTTAGTCTTATAGGACCTGTTTACACTTGGTTACTTGATATGCTTTTTCTGATCTGATGGCTTTCTGATTTGTAAAAACAGTTTCCCTCCAAGCCCGAGCATGCTTTCGTCATTGATGATGTGACTGTTCAGTTAGGATGAGAATCGCTCTCACTCTGTGCAATAGAGTATGTTTTAGGTTTATTGTTTAGGATTATTTTAAGTCGTTTGGGATGCGATGACACAGTCAAATCTTTTCCACCACCTTTGACGCTCATAAACATCATGAAAGTCATTGTGCTGCACGTATTAGGAGGTTTGCTGAAGGTGGCAGCTGTCGTGCAGTGAGGGGTTTGCATCTTTGATAAACTATGACAGTTTATGTTCATTGAAAAAAAAAGAATAATTAATAAACTTCTATGAAACAGTCCTTTAAAAGTGGGATAGCCAAGTGTGAGTACACCATAAAGCATCAGATATATGCTATTCCTGCTCTTAGACAGACTTGCAGAAAGAAGGCGGAAGAAGGATAAGCTCCAGGTTTCTTGTGAAATCTTAGTCTTCTTTATCTTCTTCTCAGAAAGCCATACGATCTGCTAATTTAAGTTTTTATCTGAGCTCATTGATAAGAATGACCTTTCCTAAACAGTTAACATGTATTAAAGTTTTTGTCATTTTTTTTTTTGAGAAGGTGGGCAAAATATCGGGCCTTCCATCTATGATCCTGCTGTTTTATCAAACCACAGGGCTACCTTTAGCAGGTTCAGCTCTGTTTCTTTTTCTTTTCTAGCTGAGATTGTTAATAAGCTAAAGCCGTCTGGGTTTCCTTGCAATGTGATATCTCCCTGTCCTTTTAAAGTTTTTGATGTGGTTGCCCCTGTTTTTCACATTCTTATCAATAAATCCCTGGAATCAGAATCTCTACCTGATTGTTTAAACTATACAATGGTTAAACCTATTTTTAAAAGTTCCTAGTATGGATCCAACAGTTTTATGGCAGAACTTGTAAAAGTTTTAAACAATGTTCTAATGGCCGCTGACTCAGGTGATTGGTGAGCTGGTATTATTATAATTAAGTGTGACATTTAAAACAGTTGACCACAAGGTCTTGCTTTCTCGGCTTGAGCAAGTTGTGGGCACCAGGGGAACTTCATTGAGTTGGTTTCAGACAATATTTTTCAAGGGTGGTCCCCCTGATTTATGGGGTATCACAAGTCTCTATTTTGGCCCCTTTATTGTTTTCTTTATGATTCCTTCAGCCTCTATTTTTGAAAGCATGTCCCGTACCATCACTGCTATGCAGACAACACTCAAACTTATATGCCCCTGAAGCACAAAAAAGGTGCAGATTCCCTTTGTGCCTGTCCTTCTGTTGTCAAAGCCTGGATGTCTTTGAATCTTTTTAATCTTAATGAGCGTAAGACAGGGATCATTGTGTTTGGCTCTTCTGATGTTCCAAACATCTCTCATGTAAATTCTGGTGTTTTATCTTCTTTGGTGAAATCATATGTAAAAAAACTTGGGTGTCTTATTCAAGAGTGGACTTAAATTTGATAGGCAAATAAATTTAGTTGTCAAGTCAAGTTTTTAACCAACTAAGAGCACTGGCTAAAGTAAAGATTTCTAAAGTAAAGAATTACTAAAGTAATTCCCTGTATCAAAACGATGGTATATTAATAGCAGGTGATTAAAAGAAGTGATACAGACAAAAGAATCGTATTGTCTTCCTTCAGAAATCCTACAAATTTTGAATTCTGAACCAATCCAAAATTTGAAAAACTTTTCAGGTTTTCTCTTAACTCTACCTATTATTTTTCGGAAGCAAGATAATGAGACCGTTCTTCCAACCATTGTTTAAAATAAGGGCTTTCTGTATTTTTTCCCCATAACCCTCCTACCTCTCTGATCAGTTGTGCGAATATCAATCAAAAAGAATTCTTAGGTCTGCCAATGAGAGTTTGTTGATTCTTCATAAGTCAAATTTAAATCTCAGGATGGTTATGATTTTAGCGTAACCACACCTAAACTTTGAAACTTGTTACCAATCCGCATTAGAATTGCACCAACATAACACGCTTTTACATCATAAAGGTTAAAAACATTATTTATTATGGCCCGTGACTTGTGATCAAGTCATTTGTTGCCTGTTATTGGCATGGTTTATGTTTTTATAAGTCTTTTAGAACATTGTAAAACACATTGTTCAACTGTAGCAGTTTTTAATTGTGCTCTGTAAATAAACAGAGACTGAGACTTCTACGGAGGAAAACTTGCTTCTGCAGTGGGCATCACAATACAGTATTTGATGCTTGATTAGTAGTATCGCTCCTAAAATCTAGATAGTAAATTCTTTATAATTGAGATCATCTTCCCTTGAATATCAGCCATTGAATGAAATTATTAAGTACTGTCTGCCAGAAGAGGCAATGTTTACTCTATAGGCAAGTGTGTGTACATGAAAAAAGTATAGCAAAGTACAGCTTCCAAGTATAGATCTACAGTAAAGATACAGTCCCTTCATATTAAGAAAAATGTCAATCTTTCTTTGAGATTTTTCTATCTATAAATAAATGTCCATCACATCGAAATGTTGAATGTTTCTTGAACACTATTTATTTTGCTATTTTTTAACTATTATTATCAATACTATTGAAATGGTAATAAACACTTCAAAGGTGTAGCACTTGCATTTCAACACACACACATAATAGTTGCACGTGTCTTCTCCTGAGCTACATGTAGATGAATTTTTGTCTGTTTCGTTTTTTTCACATGTGCACTGAGGGCGCAAACAGTCAATTTCAATCAACTCAATCGGTTCATAGCTCTGATTCAACTGTGCGATTCCCTCACGAGGGCCGAGCAAAATATCTGACCGATCAGAAAATCGTCCAGCCATCCTGTTGCCGATTAGGAGAGTTTAATCGCATCTCCGTTCCCCCTCTAAACTGCACGAGCACAGCATGATAAATGATGCAATGCAAAGCTGAAATTCAGTCTGATTCAAAGAAGAGTGACATGAGTCAGAATCGGCTCAATACCTGACCTAAATTATCACATGCTGCGTCCCAATTCACATACTATAGTATCTGTCTTAAATAATATTTGAAAATTGAATTAGGATGTTCCATATTGTAGTATGTTGAAAAGAGTATGTCAAGGGTTCCCGGATGGTTTACTTATTCCGGTCAAAATTTTTAATTTAGAAGCGTCCATACTCTAACCACTGTTATTGCCCACAGTACATTGCGCGTTGGATGTGAATTCAATTAGAATTACAAACGCGGGTGAAAAGTGTAAATAAACTACAAACATGATGGACTTGTGAGACCAACCGTCAAGTAGAGAGGCTTCAGTAAAGATGTATGACTGTTAATTAAAATCTAGTCCACTGGAAGATATTTAAATCGCGTTTTCTGTGTTATGCTTCATCTGCAACAACAATACTGAACTTATTAAAAAACGTGTTTAGACATCAACGTCTGAATGCATAATTTTCCAAAGATCTGAGGAGTTTTCTCTGCAAGAACCGTGAATGGGATATTTTTGTACTGTTGCTTCTCCAATAAGGTAGGAAATTAAATATGACAGATATGTGGATGATGTGTGGATGATTGACAGGGCTCATAACTCAGCAACATAGCAATCTGTTTACGAGAAAGTAGTATGTCCCAAAGCTTGCAAACTCTTCTGTTACATACTCAAAATTATCTATTTTTCATTCACAAAAAAAGTACATACTTTTAGGGCGTAGTATAAGCATGCGAATTGGGACGCAGCAACAGTGTGTGCCCAGCTTTAGTTTCACTTTCCATGATATGTGACGAACTGAGGAGCATCAACAGACAATCAATAGGCAGAACATAAGGAATTTTAATCTTTTATAATGTAAATTACATTTACATATTTCACAATGTTATATTCCTCTCTGACTGAGGGCAACAGTTCATCTATAGCGCTGCAGTAGCTGAACATTGTGGAAGGTGATGGTTTTTAAAGAATAAACAAACTCAAGCCAGTAAACACAGTTCCCAAAAGACAATGTGCATGTTTGGTTAAAAAGCCAGCTTAACATTTCTGTAGTACAAAAGACAGAAATCGTTCTTTCCAACTTTTAATAGTTTCTTTATTTTTATATAATTTATTGATCACTTTGTGTTCCCTGCACTTTAGACATATATATACATTTATATATATATATAT
>CAIGQQ010033541.1:9705282-9735521 GCA_903798035.1 Danio albolineatus
ATATATACATATTTATACATATTGTATAATTATATATAAGTTAGTAAAGATTTAAAAAATATCGGAGTTCAGTATGTTACAGGAAAATGCTATTTAATTCTTTCTTAGTTCAATGAAATTGAATTCTATGTACTTCATGTTTATTTGTGACATTTTACTGGCGAAGATTTTGTGAAAAGTGTTACAAAGTAAAGCAAATATTTTTCAGTGCTAAAACAAATTTAGATAGTAAACAGCAAATGCAGTTTTGATCGAAATAACTTCACCCTGTTATTGTGCTCCATTTGATGTGTGTGTGTCGGTGTGAGTTTGGTATTTTAAAGGGATAGGTCTCTGTATGTAAATATCTGACTATCAGTAATTAAATTTATTGTCAGTTGTTAATTTAATTGCCAATTTTGATTGATGTCTACCAACCAGATGTTGTAGCCGTATATGTTGTAATGCACATACTTCAGTATGCTCTGCTTTATTGATATGCCAAAAAAACTACAAATCCAGTAAACAGCAGTGGTTTGTTACAGATTACAAATATTAGTGTGTGTTATCTGTCATCCAGTGGTCCCCATTGGCTTATCATTATCGTCATAGTTACAGAGGAACCTGTACTACGGGCCTGTTTACACCTGGGGCCGGTTGCATCAGCAGTGCGCAAGTTAAAACATAGTCTAGTTGTGACTAAGTTACAATTTATGCACTACAAAATATTTTTGTTGTACCACTGAACTTTATTTAGTTGGAACGTAGCGTTACATTTAAAAATAAATAAAAAAAGAAATCCATTTACATTTGACCACATGAGTTAGTCTCCACTAAATGGATGTGATTCCAATTTTTAAATTCCACGCTATGTGCAATTTATCTAGGTTAGGCGACTAATGCATCAGTCACACTTCATTGTATTTAATTAATCTTATTATTTACTGAAACATAAGCTATATATCTTATTTAGCATTCAAATCATTTCATATGCAGGCTGTAAAACATCACTGCAAGTGCACAAGACAGGCTCCGTGATTACTTTATAGTCTAAATGAAACGTCTATGTTTGTCATACAGAGAAATTGTCATACTTAAATTAATTTGTGTATTACCCACTCTCCCAAAAAGAAAACTATGTGCCTTTGTAAATGGATATTTTTTAAATGATTATTCATCTCTTTTCACAGAGATGGTCTAGTGCTTACTGCATCTCTGTTGTTAATGCTGCCATCTGCTAATTTAACAATTTCATCATTTCACTGTCAAAAAAAAAAAGAAAAAGAAAAAAAACATGTAAATACAACAAACACCTCAAACTGTCACCTGTGGCCTTTAGTGGCTTATGCATTAGCATCTGATGGTCATAAAGCCCACAACACGTGTGCTCTCACTTATTCATTCATTCATTCACTCATTTTCTTTTAGGCTTAGTTCACTTATTAATCAGTGAAATGAACTGCCAACTTATCCAATATATTGTTTACTCAGCAGATGCCCTTCCAGCTGCAACCCAGTATTGGGAAACACCCATACACACTCATTTACAGCCACCCACACATATACTACCACTAATTTAGCTTTAAGCCAATTTAGCCAATTTAGCAATTCACCTATAGTGCATGTCTTTGGACTGTGGAGGAAACTCACTCGAACACGGGGAGAACATGCAAACGCCACCCAGAAATGCTAACTGACCCAGCTGGGGCTTGAACCAGCAACCTTCTTGCTGTGAGATGACAGCGCTACCCACTGTGCCACCATGTCACCCGCTCTCACTTTTGTTTTTAAAATTTGGGGATGAGTAAAATTTACATATATAGTTTCAATAACCAGTTGCATTATGACCTGTCCAGTTTCGTCTAGAATGCGTCCCAGACTACATCTTGAAGTAGCTTAGATTGGGCATAAAAAAAATTTAACCTGACACTACCTGGACCCGTGCACCTTGTGTCCAAGCCAGATCCGGTCCGACACATTAACTGTAATTATGAGCCAGAGTCCGAATTTAACACAACAATTTTTTAATACGTGGGCAGTTATAACAGACTTTCTCAACGACAATTCTGAGTTGTTTAAACTACAGAAATTAGTTTAGATTTATCTTAATGAATAAAACAACAAGGACGAAACATGTAATCTGTATTGTTTGTTTATTCAGAATGGATAATGACAAAAGAGGACATTGAGGGCTGACTATCTTACTACCTATACCTTTCTGCCACGGCAAACCTGCTTCATGTGTCTGTTCATTGTGGAAGTTGTGGTCATCAAGACATAATGTCTCATTTTACATCCGTCAATCGGTCACTATTTTTTATGTCATGATTGACACGTAGGAGTCTCTGTGGAAAAGCAAACACAACTACTGAACCATTACAAGTTTGGGGTAATGTTACCAAGTCTTAACATGAGCAAAAAATCACCACCAAAGGCATAACCATTGAGTGTCTCCTGTGGCCTGGAATTGCCAAATTTGGAAATGTATAATAATTCAGATGGGTTTATAAAACGTTTTACCTAGCTAACACTGAGGTTAGGAACTTTGTTTTAATTACAACAATACGTTATCAAAGTGTTCCAGTCCCAAAGGTTCATTCTTCCCCAATTATCTGTTATTACCTAGTACACAGCAAGAGACTGGCTCCACTCAGAGATTGTAGGATAACAAATGTTAGGTGTCACCCAGCCCACAGATGTCACAGCGTTCTAACATCCAAAAGCAGGCAACACTCCTTGTTGAGTGATCCACTATCTACTACCCAGTGAGCTAACCTCTGTTTGAAGGCCAACTTTCCTTTTTGCTGGTCTCCAAAACAGTCCGAAACAGAACAAAACAGGTTGGAGTTCCTAAGGGGCTGAGTCTGCCTCCTCCAATAGCAATGCTTGCAGGTTCACTACCTGGTCTCGAAAGGAACCTAGAGGAACCTTATGAATCAGCTGACTCAAATTTAAGGTACGATTTGTTGACTGAAAATGTCCTATCCTCCTGATTGAAGCCAACGTGACATGGTGAACAGTGTTTAGTGACACATATTTCAGCTCATCTCAATCAAGTGGTTCAAACGGTTCTCTCAGCAGAGCTGGCAGGACACCAGAGAGTTCACAAGGAGGCCTAAGAGTAGGCCTATGAGGATTCATTCTACTGGCACATCTCAGAAACTGGATATTCATGCTTCCCAAACATCCTGTCATCAACTTAATCACGGTGAGCAGAGATGGCAGCAACATAGACTTTCTGTGTCACCAACTTCATCATGGTGAGCAGAGATGGCTCAAACATAAGCTTTCAGTGATTTCGAGAAGAGCACATCTCAACGAGTAGACTCCACTACTGCATAGGTGCGCCTCTTAGTGGACACTCTAGCTTGATTGTTATTGCCAACTACATCATGGAGGTTCCAAAGATATGTACTTGGGAGCCAAATGCGAGAACAAGGTGAGGAGAACAAGGCGAGGAAGCGTTGCCTGCAGCCCTAGGCAATTGATATCTCAAAGCAGTCTGGGTCCAATCCACGAACCTGACGCTGCATGATTATTACACTGTGCCCACATTCTGGAAGCATCTGTCATTGCAACTGTAGGCCTGGGAGACTTTTGCTAAGAGCACTCCTGCCCATAGAAAGGCAAGAGCCAACCAGGAGCTGAACGTGGTGAGTGAGCCGTGGAGGCAGTTCTAGCTCCAACCTGAGAAAAGAGACACTCTTCATGGGAAGACTGCCTCCTGTTGTGGGGAGAGGGCACTTTCCTTGACTTTGATGAAGACCCTCAGAAACAGGGAGAGACCAACAGTTAGGACTTGTATATTAGTATGTAGTAGCATTAGTAGTGTTGGATATTAGTATATGCCTGACCCTTGAAGGCAACTACAAAGACAGTCTGGGATGAGGCAGGATTTCTGAGAACTGATCCAGACTTTTATTTCAAATTCCTTTTTAGGAATTCAAAAGAAAATATTTTTTTCCCCACTTCCCGACGATGGCCAGGAACAGTCAAAATACACCACTTTTCTAAGCATGATGGAGTAAGGGCTTTAAAACCTGGTTTCATCTTGGCTGGACAGAATGGCTCTATAGCATTTGTGGCCGAAAAGACAGTAATCCTTAAGCAAGGCAGAAGCATCTGTGGCTAACAGATATATACATGATGAAATATAGTGTTTATTTAACAAAGTTAATGTGTTTGCAATTGTTTGTTCTCAGTGAGAGCAGTGAGTTTTTTTTCTGTAAATATTTTAAGTAGATACATAAAAGTTAAACATTAATGACTTAATGTTTAATGAATTAACATTCTTCTTTGCTTCATGTTTATCAGGGTTACCATTATTAGTGAAGGGCACTGTGTATGTACTTTAACAAACGTAAAAAAAATTGAGACGCTTACTAGATTGAACTTTTACATTTTGTTTATTTTAGCTCTACGTTTGTTTTAAAAATGTCAATTAGTTGCATATTGGATTTTAATGTTTTATATTTTCAGATTTAAATGGATTTTGAGGGAGAATAAATTCAAAACAATAAGAACATCCAAATGTCACTAGTAGAAAAACTGACATTTATGAGCTCGGTTATAAATCAGTTGTGTTCCATTAGGGGTCTAGCAAAAATTATCAGATATAATTCTGACAGGCTTTCACTTAAGGTTAATGTGTTTTTATTTTTTTACAATAAATGGGAATTTGAAAACAAAGCTGCTACTTGAATATTGATTTTTTCTTTTTTAAATATTGACGTTTAATTTATTTTACTCCAATACTAATTTGCTGTTTTTCCCCCCCCTGGAATCTTGCAAAGCTTTCAAGCAGGTTTGAGGATGATTCTAATCATGATACTAATTTTATAGTAGATGGAAAATGCTATTTACACTTGTCAATAAGGAAATAGTTCGTTAAATGATTGCATGTTTCTGAAATCTTTAGATGTTTAGGATAGTCCTCATTTACTCAACCAAACTTGACCAAATGTTCATTTTTTTGAGTGAACTATCCCTTCAATCCAGTAATCCATTATCCAGTGAAGTTCTAGTTAAAACTTAAAAACATTGGTGCAGATTTATTAAACATTGTAAGCTGTCTTTAAGCACTTGAATAACGCTCTGACATAGCACTGCGTTTCACTAAAGCCACTGCCATTTTTTATCATCTTGCAACATCCCTCTTTCGGTGTATATTGAGCTCATTATAGATTGCATCTTTCTCATAAAAGGCAGTTGCTATTTGCAGGTAACCGGGCAAATTAACTTTCACTTCATGTGGCTGTTTTTCTGCAGTTTTATTGGTCATAACAGTAGTTATACATCAAAGGAGGATCAAATTATGGATTTTTTAAATGAGTGTTATAATCGTGCTTGACTTTGTGTGGTTTAGTTGGGCACGCTTACTGTCAAATATTTGAATTGCTGTGGTGAAGGGATGCCTTCCACTGTAGAAACTTGTAAAAATGTGCTTCATGTGGTAACATATAATCAACACTTTTTCTTTGTTCAAAAATAAGACTTAACGCCATTTTAATTAAGCTGACTACATTTTGTTAAACCACCGTTCAACGAGGTAAAATTAGGTGCTTAATTTAAATGTAGAATCCTAATTTTATTTTCTATTTTATTTACTTGATATTTTGCTTGGCGGTCAGTGAGACTTTTAACAAAAGTGACACTGAAGATTTTTTTGTTGATTTATTTTTATTTTATTTTATTTTTAAATAAATACTGTTCTTTTTAACAAACAAGGAACACAATATGTGGTTAGAATTTCTTAGTGTTACCACAACCCTTTGAACTTCAAGAAATTTGAAAGATTAAAAAGTTTCATTAGTATAAAGTGAGATGACTTCTATTGAATTGTGTGGCACGGAGAATTGGAGAAAGGACTGCTGAGATTTCAGATTTGCATCACAGGAATATATAAAACTATGAATTATAAAATGTTAAATATTTCACATTGTGATGTGGGCTTATTTTAACAATTTTTTTTAAAAGCCTTTGAGTCTTTCACATTGTATTTGGGTTAATATTTCCAAAGGAGGTTCTAATGCATGAAATACTTTTAAATACTAAATAATTTAAAACTTTTAATATTTTGAATTCCCAAGCAACTTAGAGGACTTTGCTATCTGAACACACACAAAAACAGAACCTGAAGTAAAAAAAAATAAATAAAAGAACACTTCTTAACTGGCACCCATATAAGACATGAAAGGGAAATACCACAATTCTAATCATTATATTAAAAAAATATACATTATGACATTGTTGTTAAGCTTTTATGTAAAGCTATGTAAATGCATTGTAGGCAACTCCAAAACTTAGGAGACTATCTGAATCTGCATTTACTTAAAAACACAAGTAAAAAGCACAAGTAAAAAAATTGTAAATATACAACACAAAAAATATTTGTGAGTTAAACAGATTTGTCAGTGATTGAACAGACTTTATTAACCTGAAATATAAATAAATTTTCCTTTGGTAACATTGTTGATGTCACTCGCTATCTTGTTTACTCCTGGGATATTTTTCACCTTATGCAAATTTTCAGCTTGAGTTCTATTTTTTAGCCCGTGCTAAAGACGCTATAGAGTCGAATGCCATACATTCACAGCAAATGCATTTCATTGAGTTGTATGTAACTTACACTAATACTTAATTCGGCATTAGGTGTGAATTTAGAATAAAACAACAGCACAATGCTGTGAAAAATTCTAAATGGGGATAAAATGCTAGTGAAAATGAACATGGGAATTTATTCTAATTAATGCAATGTTTTGTACTTATTATTTTTTTTATTGATTATGTGCATATATTACATGGAAGTGTATATTATATTGTCATGCATTATACAAATTAATGTATAACATCTTTTATATTATGATATACGATAGCTTTTTTTTTTTTTTTCTCAAAATCTCCTATTTAATTATACTTACATTTGAATAGCAATTTAGGGAATTTCTCTTCCAAATGAAATTTAAATGTCTGTAGCTCATAGCAAATTCAGTTCATACTCCAACTCATGAATTGAAAAGGTACAAACTCTTTGCACAACCCTAGTGGCAACCTAGCACTTAAAACCAAAACACACCTTTGAAATAACACTGTTCAGCTTTTGAGGCCATATCTGTGCCGTTACCTCATTTACATAATTTATTTCATGAATCAGGCATGCAAACAACACATGCAAATAATCACCTCTATCAGAGAGCACAGTGTCATTGTAGAGATTTTGTGCATTGCTCTGCTTTTCTACAAGACCAAAACTCAATTTTGTAGGAGTCTCGGTGTTAGAAAAGCAGAAAGAAAAATAAAGAGACGTTCTTTACATTTCAATGTCTTTTATCTCCAGTGTTATATTAGAATTATTAAGATGTCTTTCAGAGAGGTGAAAGACTGAAGTTTTAAACTTGCTCAGCACTTTTAGATGCTCATTCACTTGAATGGCCACACACACATTTAAAGAGTCGGCCATCCGCGCACTCACTGCAGCTGGCTGCTAAGTACAAGAGCAATTTTGGGACCTAAGCTTTTTGTGTTGTCATCTAATCAACGCTAGTGCTTATTTGCATATTTCAAGAATGTGAAAAAGATTCTCAAATTGTAACACTGTAAGTGACTCTTAGTGGCAGTGCTGTTCAGAGCCTCATGTGCTTTAATGGACTTAATAAACACATGGCTGTGTGATGTTTTTGTCCACACCGCAACTCTTGTAGAAATCTTGTATTCATTGCTGTTATTGATTTCAAATATTAAATGTAATATTAGGGAATCCTTGTGCTGTTTGAGATTCCCTTCCCTCTGTGCTAAAACAGATTTGAATTCATTCCCAGTTTACATGCAATTTCTTCTATCACTCTCCCACCCTTCTAAGCCAAACTTTTCAAAAGTCAGCATCCCTCTTAGTGTTGGTCTGATGTAATCATTGTCTCAAGCATGAATGTTTCTTAGATAAATTAGATAAATCAATAGGAATGTGCGTTTTGTCCAGAGCCCCCTGTCTGGTGAAGCTCAGACCCTCCCAGTGGTGTTTCATCAGAGGTCTTCTCTAGAAGGATTTAATCAGGACCGCTGCGAGGGTGATCTGTCTCTCTGCTCCCCGTTCCCAAATGACCCGTTTGTTTGCCCTCGAGTCCTTTCTCTTGGGTCATTATTGCTTTGTTTTTAAAACATATCTGACATGCAGGACACACTGGCAGGATGTTTTGAAATAATTAATTGGATCAGAGTGTTGGAAGTGTTCATTTACGACTTTTTGGGAAACTATATACCTGTTTTTTTAACACGTTGATGAATTTGAGTTGTTAACTTGAACCAAGACTACTAAAAATCACCTGTACACACTTGAAAGCATCACAGGACACACGCAAATACACTGTCACCTCACCTAAAACCTGTTACTCTTCTCGCATCCCTGTCACCTTACACATGGACTTGGAAGGTGTTAGCAACTTGTCTTTCCCCTTGCAAAAATAGCTTATTTAAGTGTGCTGTTAGTATGTGTACTTTTAACTTAAAAATAAGAAAATATACTTTCAGCCTATACTGTGCTTCTCTGAAATGTGCTTTTTGTTCTTCTCAGAAATATACTTAATATTGCACTGAAGTATATTTAACTTGTAGCTATTTTTATGCTTTTGATTGAGCGGCCTATTAAGTTTTTTCCCCCACATAATTTTGCATACAAGAAGCTTTCAAAAAGTTGTTACTAACAAAAGTAAAGATCAACCGAAAATGTGTGCAAAAACATGCCCAAACAACAGCCGGCAGGAATGGAAAACAAAAGACCCACGATGGGGGGGAAAGACTGGTACAAAAAACCTAGCAAACAAAAAAGGACCACACAACTAAAAAGGCACTTGACTTGACTTGACTTGATCAACAAATTGACTTGATGGGGAACATAAAACGAACAACCACCACAGCACAGATCACAAACACAGAATAATGAGGGAAGCGAACCAGATAGGAACTGAGAAATTAGGGTGGGGTCAGTTAACGAATAATCAAGTAATAAGGGGTGGGATTAGGACAACACACAGAAGGGCAAATGTCACACAAAACAAAACAAAGCCGTGTGCTCACACAAAACATAACACAAGAACACACAGCCAATGAGAACACTCAAGCAGTGTGTTCAAGAAAGACGTGAAAGCACATGACCAATCCATAAAAAAGATCTGTATGGTTCAGTCATCAAGCACAGTACAATACAAAATGAATACAGTGTAGCAAAGATACAGTACTACTAAAAGAAACAGCACTTTTCAGGTTTTTCATGTGTCCAACAGTAGTTTTCAGTGACATAATCTGAAAATATAATTGAATATAAGCCTCACTATAAATTAAATATAGTTTAACAATAATTGACCTACAGAAACTTGTATAGCTATTCAGTTAAGAGCAGATTGAGTGATTTCATTAACTTTTGTTGTTTGATTAATGTTAAAAACACAGACAGCAGAAACATGTTTTTACTTTGAGATGCAGCACAATGAGAAAGTTCTAGACAAGTTTACGTTCTAAGGCATAACCGATTGGATGCTCGTCAAGTCAGACAGGTGGACGTATTTATTGGTTATAATTGTGTTTTTCCTTTGAGGAGCAAGACTTAATTCGTCTTCTGGAAGCACACCTATGGGCTCACGTGCTGACATGCAGCACACGTCACTGTCATTTTCACGTGAACGCATCTCTGACTTTAGTGCTCACTGATAGGACATTTACTCGCTGGGAGCCTTGTTTCAGAGCATGGACATGCATTCTAACATGCACAGAGCCAGTTCAGAGGGTAACTAAAGGAAGGGGTAGAATGTAAATTACAATTTAAAAAAAAAATTAAATGTGAAATTGAAAAAACGAAATTTCCATATGCGTATTGAACCATGGAGGTGGTAACGAACGGTTGAGTATTGCGGCAATGCTAGTGTAGTGAGGAAAATAATGCTCTACTGTTTTCACATTATAATGTGAAACTGTACCACAAAATCAGTCTTGGGTTGCTTGAATATATTTTAATAATATCCAAAAATACATTGAGTGAAAACGATGTCTATCATTACAATACAGGGAGTGCAGAATTATTAGGCAAGTTGTATTTTTGAGGATTAATTTTATTATTGAACAACAACCATGTTCTCAATAAACTCAAACACATTAATATCAAAGCTGAATATTTTTGGAAGTAGTTTTTAGTTTGTTTTTAGTTTTAGCTGTTTTAGGAGGATATCTGTGTGTGCAGGTGACTATTACTGTGCAGAATTATTAGGCAACTTAACAAAAAACAAATATATACCCATTTCAATTATTTATTTTCACCAGTGAAACCAATATAACATCTCAACATTCACAAATACACATTTCTGACATTCAAAAACAAAACAAAAACAAATGAGTGAAATATAGCCACCTTTCTTTGCAAGGACACTCAAAAGCCTGCCATCCATGGGTTCTGTCAGTGTTTTGATCTGTTCACTATCAACATTGCGTGCAGCAGCAACCACAGTCTCCCAGACACTGTTCAGAGAGGTGTACTGTTTTCCCTCCTTGTAAATCTCACATTTGATGATAGACCACAGGTTCTCTATGGGGTTCAGGTCAGGTGAACAAGGAGGCCATGTCATTAGTTTTTCTTCTTTTAGACCCTTTCTTGCCAGCCACACTGTTGAGTACTTGGACGCTATGATGGAGCATTGTCCTGCATGAAAATCGTGTTTTTCTTGAAGGATGCAAACTTCTTCCTGTACCACTGCTTGAAGAAGGTGTCTTCCAGAAACTGGCAGTAGGACTGGGAGTTGAGCTTGACTCCATCCTCAACCCGAAAAGGCCCCACAAGCTCATCTTTGATGAAACCAGCCCAAACCAGTACTCCACCTCCACCTTGCTGGCGTCTGAGTCGGATGGAGCTCTCTGCCCTTTACCGATCCAGCCACGGGCCCATCCATCTGGCCCATCAAGACTCACTCTCATTTCATCAGTCCATAAAACCTTAGAAAAATCAGTCTTGAGATATTTCTTGGCCCAGTCTTGACGTTTCAGCTTGTGTGTCTTGTTCAGTGGTGGTTGTTTTTCAGCTTCTCTTACCTTGGCCATGTCTCTGAGTATTGCACACCTTGTGCTTTTGGGCACTCCAGTGATGTTGCAGCTCTGAAATATGGCAAAACTAGTGGCAAGTCGCATTTTCGCAGCTGCACGCTTGACTTTTCTCAGTTCATGGGCAGTTATTTTGCGTCTTGGTTTTTCCACACGGTTCTTGCAACCCTGTTGACTCTTTTGAATGAAACGCTTGGTTGTTCGATGATCCAGAAGCTTGGCAGTTTTAAGAGTGCTGCATCCCTCTGCAAGATATCTCACTATTTTTGACCTTTCGGAGCCTGTCAAGTCCTTCTTTTGACCCATTTTGCCAAAGGAAAGGAAGTTGCCTAATAATTATGCACACCTCTTAATTGGTAGTAGGCTTTCAAGCCTATACAGCTTGGAGTAGGACAACATGCATAAAGAGGATGATGTGGTCAAAATGCTCATTTGCCTAATAATTCTGCACTCCCTGTACATGACTAGACTTCATGTTTGATTTGTAATGGGCATTGATAAGCACTTTATAAAGACAACTTTAAAGGCTATTTTCTCAGTATTTAGATTTTAATTTTTTACCTAGTGTACATTTTTAATTTTTTTTTTTTTTGGAAAATATGTTTTTGTTGTCCAGGGTCACAGTTGTTGACTGACGGTATATGGGTGAACAAGCACACCTCATGCATTAATTATCAAAAATAATACAGTTAGACTAAAATATGTTTTTCAGGGGAGCAAACGTGTCTCGTTTTCATCTTAAAATCATGCAAATAGTACAAACCTGCAATAGTAAATGGGGGGTCTAATTGAAAAGGCTGCTATATGATTGCAGTATAAATAAATATATAAACATTTATACTCCATACGAGTGTGACATTTTGTGTGTGACAGGCTTACTAACCAATAGAGAAAGCGCACTTTCATTCTTCTCAATCAGCATTGTCCAAACCAGCCACATGTAACGGCCACCATAAACAAGCAGGAGTGATAATGGCATCTGCCCAGTCAGAGGGAGAATATGAGGGAGCATATAACCTGCAGTTTTATTTTAAACAAAGTCTATAGAGACTTTGGTGTAGAATAAGTTTGGTGCAGATACAGACTGAATGAATATTGTGGTGGTCTGTTCGGTTTCTCTCACAGTTCTGTGATTTACAGGTTTTAATTTGATTTGGTTTACATTTGTAAATAAAATGCCCTACTGCAACACTTAATTATCCTTTTAAAATAGCATACTGTACATCAGCATAAAATACAAAGCCTTATAATTATCATTTACAGTATTTAAGTAAGTTATTTTGACATTTTAGTCTTCTGTTGCTGATTAATGATAATGATGACAGCTTTTTAATTTTGGCTGATGTCAATTTAGAAAATATTCCATGAATGTGTGCTTTCACTTTCCTGCTAGTTTGTTCCAGGATCTATTCATTTACAAATTAAGCAATGTGTGTGTATAGATATATTCATTGTAAATATATATGTTCATTTGTTTTCTTCATGAGGAAATGCTTAATCTATCTTAGGCATGGGACGAGAACCGGTTTCAAGGTTAACTGCGGTTTGGAAAATTTCAAAATCGGCTAAAAATGTCTGTTATACCGTTCCTACGTATATGCGCATGTATTTTTATATTCATTTTAACATGTTTTTCATTTTATTTAGTTTTTTTAGGGCAACCAAAGGCCCTCCACATTAAAAGCTACTGGTCAGCCCATGATTTAGGAAACATCTGAAAAACAAATCTCTTAAACGCCGTCATCCATCATGCTATGGAGCTGAACAGTGCAGTGGCTTACTTTATATCCAAAGAAAAAAAATGCCCTTACAAGTTGAAACAAATCTTTGTTTTTGAAACTAATGAAGACGTTATAAGTCAGTGATTCAGTTATTCATTTTAGTTATATAGCCTGATATGTGTGCTGTTCCAAAATGTTTAAAATATTTTTAATGCTATTTAATTTTTAAATGTTGTTTTTTTAGTCAGACACTTAAAAAGAACATATTCAAGAGCATTAATCACAATACGTGATACTGTAAAACCATTATATTTTATTTACAATATTTTTATGCCCCTGCTTAATCTATTTTATAGCCGACTCATCCTGTTAACTTATAATTAAAAATTCAGAAGAGTTGTACATTTTGTTTATTTGTGACATTTAAAAATTTTTTTTAAATTTATTTGATTGAAGATGTCTGACTGATGTTATCATTTTGAATAGCAAAACTGTATTTTGCCTTAAAGCATAGTCAAATTTCTGACATCTGATTTGTGGGTTACTGTTTCGCCTGGAGACTAGATCCTGTGTTTAAGGGTATATGGACAGTAAGCCGGAAAAATGTGAAAACTGTTTTCATCTAAAAACGCATGCCATGGTTGTCAGTAATTTCCCGTATTTTGGTTATCCACACTGAAACCTCTGAAAGGCTTACACCACTTTCCTGTGCATAAGTAAAACACAAGACACTTTAATGTGCATCATTTCAATTCAGTTTTATTTTCATAGAGCTTTTCACATTTATTATTGTTTCAAAGCCACTTTTTCAAAATATGCACATTATTGCTTTACAATCAAAATCAGAAAAGATTAGGAGTTGTGTATAGGGTGGACATTATAATTAAGCATAGTTTAATCGTATATAGTGTCCTTTGGAAAAAAAGGTGATGTCTATGTGTATGTTGAATGACATCCTGCATGTTGCTTTATTTGAAGTTTATAGCTGTGCTGAGTGATAATCTATTTGATCGTTTCAGCTGCACATGAATGTACAGGATGCTGCAAGAGATTTGGCTTAAACTGGTTATCCAAATGTTTATTTTCTCATTATAAATATGCTTATATTGAGCATGCTGTATATTGCTTTATGAATAGCAGTTGAACAATTTGAAGCAGTTGGTTTCTGCACATGAAATCAATTAGTTCTTGTTTTAATTTATTATATCTGTATTAGTTTATTTTTTAGCGAAATTTGTAAAATGTCAGTTACGGTAACAGACATTAAAATATTGTTTATGTTAAGAGGATTTTTAGCTGAAACCATGGGCCTTAGTGATTTATAAAATATTTAATGGGTATTAATCCCTTGAGAGTCCATAAAAAGCAAAGCATAATTAATACCCATGGCTCCTGACAATACATTAAGGACTAACAAAGTGAAGCCATTGGTCTGTGTGAGAAACTAGTTTTACTTGAAATAAATATTGTTAAATGATCACTTTATCTAAAAATGTACATTCTGTCCAGGGTTTTGTGTGTGTCTTAAAACACAAACAAGCCCTTTAACAATTAAAAAAAGTTCTTAAATCAGAGCAGAAAATTCAATTCAATTAAATTCATTATAATGCCATTAAACATTGCACACACTGTGCAAGGCGTCATTCTTCTTAGTTTTTTTATTTATTTGTTTTGTAGTTAAGTTCAAATTTCTTAGCATTCTCGCAGTGATGCATTTATTTGATGTAAAATGAAATCTGCTTTTGTAAGTTAAATTAAGTCGCATAATAAGAACAAATATATTTCAGTGTGGCATGAAAGTGTTCTCCCGTTGAGGGTTCAACCTGTTTGAGTTTCTGTACTCTGTTAAAATAGCATGAGATTTTTTTGTTGATGGTAAACACTGCCTTCTATAGTAGAATAAAAATGCTATAGAGTTCACTATTTTTCAAATGTTTTTTATGTTCAGCAGAAGAGAGAAACTCAAACCGGTTAAAAATAAGTCTATGGTAAATAAATGTTGACAGAAATATCAATTTTAAAAGTTTTTCTATGGCAAATATTTGTTTTATAAATTTCTGATATGTATTTTGCATCTCAAGTTAATGTGTTTCGAGGGATTATCATTGCTGTGTAATCAAAAGGTACGGTAGAATTTATTTGTGGTAGAAGTACTGTAACTTCTAGGCTTGAAATGCCACCTGTGATTATTGTTATCTTAGCTACATATTTTTTATATTTCTGTCATAGTTAAAGGATTACTTCACTTCCTGAACAAACATTTGTAGATTTACAGAGCCTCTTGTCTGTTAATGTCCTCTTTCTATTTCTATAGGAATAACAGAGGTTTTAAAGAATCATATTACTTGGCTTGGATCCTTTAGAGCTCTTGGAAGCTGCACTTAAACAACATTTGAATATAGTTAAAACTCTGGAGCAACACTGACATCTACTAGATGGAGAAAAGTTAAAGGTTTTCCTCAAAATCCATAATTTCTTCACGAGTAAAGAATGAAAGAAATAGAACATTTTGGATGACAAAGCAGGTTGGCTAAATTGTTCTTGATGTAAACTACTCCTTTTCCATTAATAAATTAAGACATGCCTTAAAAGAAAAACATTTATTCTAAACACAAACATTTATTAAACAAAGACATTTAACATTTATTCAACAAAGTGAATCAAGAAGACCAAGTTTTTTTTAAGCTCTAAAAAGGAAATACAAGCACAACTAAAAAAAATAGATTTCCAGTCTGAAGTCATGGCTTTTTCCATGGAACAGAGTTTGAAAGTCATTATTCACTGAAAATATTGTCTTAAATCTTTCTAGACAGCTTTGGTCACGTTTCCCTGTCGTATTGTTAGAATGCCTTCAACATCCGCTATAAATAACAGATTTTATTTTGCACACAAAAAGGATGCCATGTGGCTTTCTAAAGAAGGCTGAGTGAATAGATTTTGACAGAAATGTGATTTTTTTTTTTTTCTCCAACAAATATTTTGATAAACTATGTAGCAGTTTGCAAAAAAAACCAAAAGAACACTAGTCCCATGTGTTTGTCTAGTGGTTCACTGCAGAGTGTGTCGTAGATAATTCATAAATTTTCAGAGAGTATGATTTATCTCTTTAGTCTGTGCCATGAAACATAATACAACTGTTCCGACAGCAAGCGTGTGAAAAGGACACAGAGGGAGAGAGAGAGAGGAGGAGAGAGATAGAAGGAAAGACAATGAAGAAGTGATAGAGAGGCCTGGCATGTGTGTGTTTGTGTGCACTTAGTTTAGTTATATGTGTTTGTCCTTGTGTGCACCCTTGACATCTCATGTCACCGAGTATAGTTATGTCTGTACTCACTGTCCAATCAACTGTATTTGTCGTGGTGCAATCCTCTTCTCTCTCTGTCTCACACACACACACACACACACACACGTCTCTTTCTGTGTTATTAAGATGTCATTAACACTCCAGCCAATATGAGCTCAATTTATAAGAGCTGATAGTACTGAGAAGAACCACAATACTCTAATATCTTCCTTTCATCAATGTCACAGCAGTGACATTGATGCGACAAGCATTTGGTTATCATTTACTCTCCCTTGTGCTGATGTTGCAAACCTTGCTTGATCCTTGTTTAAATGTGGAACGTGAATGAATGAATATATATCAGAATTATTAGCCGCCTATATATTTTTTTCTGCAATTTCTGTTTAACAAAAATATTTTTTCAACACATTTCTAAACAAAATTGTTTTGATAGCTCATCTCTAATAACTGATTTATTTTATCTTTGCCATGATGACTGCATAATATTTTTAAGTAGTTATTTTTCAAGATACTAGTATTCAGCTTAAAGTGGCATTTAAAGGCTTAACTAGGTTAATTAGGTCAGTTTGGAGAGTTAGAGCAATAGTACGTTGTATAATGATGGTTTGTTCTGTAGACGATCGATAAAATATATTGCTTAATTTAACCCTCCTCTCATGTTCACCTCCCGCCCCTTACTTTAGTGTTCCCAGTCAAAATTGGCTGGTCTGTTTTAAAAAAAAAATTAATTTTGAAAAGCAATTTTTTTATTCAACATTCTTTAGCTGTGAACTATGTCTCAAAGTGTTTAACATGAATTTATAGAATTAATTAATAGTAAGTGGGTTGGGGTGGTGTAGAGTATGTGGGGATGTTTTTTTGTCTGATGGATAGTCTGGGTGCCCATTCATTTCCTATGGCCATAACTTTTGGTCCGGGAACACCACAAGTGTAACAAGGTTGACTAAAACACAATGAAAGAGGTGATCATTACTTTTAAATGTTCAAATGCATAGTGTGGAGGATATCATAAGGCCTTGAGGCAATCAAATGTAAAATAAAATACTTAAGAGTTGTTTTAAGTTGAAAATTCAGGTCAGATTTAACCCGAACATGACAGGAATGTTAAAAATTAAAAACTGCTTTCATTCTAGCTGAAATAAAACAAATGAGACCTTCTCCATAAAAAAAAATATTATTATAAATACTGTAAAAAAATTCCTTGCTCTGTTAAACATCATTTGAAAAATATTTAAAAAAGAAAAAAAAATTCACAGGAAGACGAATAATTAGGCAAGTATTGTATAGTGATGGTTTGTTCTGTAGACTATCGAAAACAAAAATAGCTTAAAGGGGCTAATAATTTTGACCTTAAAATGGCTTTTCAAAAATTAAAAACTGCTTTTATTCTAGCCGGAATAAAACAAATAAGACTTTTTCCAGGAGAAAAAAAAATTATCAGACATACTGTGAAAAATTTCTTTACTCTGTTAAGCATAATTTGGGAAATATTTAAAAACGAAAAAAAAAAAAAATTCAAGGGGGGCTATTAATTCTAACTTCAACTGTATATATGTATGTATGTATGTTTGTTTGTATATACAGTGAGGGAAAAAATTATTTGAACCCCAGCTGTTTTTGTAAGTTTGCCCACTAACAAAAAATGATTTTTAATGTTAGGTTTGTTGAACAGTGAGAGACACAACAATAACAAAAACATCCAGAAAAATGTGTTTCAAAAAAAGTTAGAAATCAATTTGCATTTCTATGAATGAAATAAGTATTTGATCCCTTTGAAAAACATGCTTTAGTACTTGGTGGCAAAACCGTTGTTGGCAATCACAGAGGTCAGCCGTTTGTTGTACTTGGCCACAAGGTTTGCACACATCTCAGGGAGGATTTTGGCCCACTCCTCTTTGCAGATCCTCTCCAAGTCATTAATGTTTCATGGCTGATGTTTGGCAACTCGAACCTTCAGCTCCCTTCACTGATTTTCTATGGGATTAAGGTCTGGAGACTGACTAGGCCACTCCATGACCTTAATATGCTTCTTCTTGAGCCAATCCTTTGTTGCCTTGGCCGTGTGTTTTGGATCATTGTCATGCTGGAGTACCCAAACACGACCCATTTTCAATGCCCTGACTGAGGGAAGGAGGTTTTCACTCAACATTTGACGGTACATGGCCCCATCCATGCTCCCTTTGATGCGGTGCAATTGTCCTGTCCCCTTGGCAGAAACCCCCCCCCGAAGCATAATGTTTCCACCTCCGTATTTGACGGTGGGGATGGTGTTTTTGGAGTCATAGGCAGCGTTCCTCCTATAGCGTGTTACCAACAGTTTTTTTTTTTTTTTTTTTTTTTTTTTTTTTGGTGACTATGATCCCAGCTGCCTTGAGATCATTGACAAGTTCCTCCTGAGTAGTTCTGGACTGATTCCTCACCGTTCTCATTATTATTAAAACTCCACGAGGTGAGATCGTGCATGGAGCTCCAGACCGAGGGAGATTGGCAGTTAATTTATGTTTCTTCCATTTGCGAATAATTGCACCAACTGTTGTCACCTTCTCACCCAGCTGCTTGGCGATGAACTTGTAGCCCATTCCAGCCTTGTGTAGGTCCGCAATCTTGTCCCTGAGATCCTTGGAAAGCTCTTTGGTCTTGGCCATGGTGAAGCGTTTGGAATCTGGATTGATTGATTAATTCTGTGGACAGGTCTCTTTTAGGTAACGAGTTGAGAGGGCTGCCAATGTCAGCTCGTCACCTGTATAAGATCCACCTGGGAGCCAGAGATCTTGCTGACGGATAGGGGATCAAATACTTCTTTCATTCATAGAAATGCAAATTAATTTCTAACTTTTTTTTTAAACACATTTTTTCTGGATTTTTTGGTTATTGTTGTGTCTCTCACTTTTCAAATAAACCCACCATTGAAATTATAGACTGATCATTTCTTTGTTAGTTGGCAAACTTACAAAATCAGCTGGGATTCAAATATTTTCCCCCTCACTGTATGTAGATAATTATCTGTTTAACGTTTAACACTATTGTAACCATTTTGCATTAACATACTGTTTCAGTATCATACTGCACTGGAATTAAAAATGTTAGCCTCTCTCCAGTCAGTGCAGCATAGTAAATGAATGCAAATTTCATATAAGCATGAAGAAGGCAATAAATTTACAAAGCAATGGATGAAGATAAACACACGATCCCTATTTAGTACTGGAAAAAATGTAATTTGAGTGTTGTTAAGCTATCAAGTTATGTCTAATCTACAGTAATGAGGAAGACTAAAGAACGTGTCAGTGGAAATAGAAAGTGAGAGCAAACCAACACCGCTTGAGTCCTGAGTGAGAGGGTGTGTGGTGTGACTGCTCTGGCTTGGAACTTCAATGTGACTGTATTTTTAGCTGGAGTGACCTTCTTAAACACAGCATTACATGGGGTCAAAGCAATAGCGGCCATAACGCTGATAGTGACAGACACCAAGACCCTGTGATTGATATGTCTTGTTTGGACAGTGCCACAACTGGCAGGATATTAGTGTGAGTAAAACAACCAAAATGCTTCCAAAGAATGCCAGAACTCCCATTCAGAATTAGACAGATTTGATCCACATGCAGCAGCGTCTGGAATCTGCACGGAATCCCACCAAAAACTGGGATTTTTACAGATGTGTTCGTTTATTCTGTGGATTTTTGTGTGTTTTGTTTTAAGTTATCATGGTCAGTAATCATGGTCAGAAATGAACTTTTTCCATTAAGCGGACAATTTCTGACCCCTGAAATTGATTTTTATGTGTTTTTTTTTTTAACATTCATAACAGCAATTTTTATAATTACCTTATTAACTCATGGCTCCAGACTGATACATTGCCGAACGCACTAAAAGCAGAATGAAAGAGCGCTACCTGCTTAAACTGCGTGCTGCGTGCCGCATGGACCATTCATCAGTTCGCTTCAAAAGAAAAGACAGCACTTCGAGAGCTCGAGTGAATGCCAACCACAAATTAAACTAGTTTAATGCCAAATGAAACAGGGCTGTCATTCTCCGGAACACTGACAAGGAAAACAGCTGAAATATTATGCAACAACGACAGGGTTAAATAGACTCTTTAAAACACAAATAACAAACTTTTATCAAGGTTTTACTGTAGTAACGCATACAGGAACATGACTGGCAGATAATTATGATCATATCCAATTGTGTTAATAATGTAAATCAATAATATAACTCAGTTTTGCATTTGTTTTTTTTGTTTTTGTTTTTTTTTTACTCAAGATGCGTAGACTACCAGTTAAGATTGTTAATCTTATGCAAGCATTATGATCTTCAAGTGTATAAAAGATTTACAGTTTGCAGGTGGTGTTGTTTTTGTTAGTGAAAATATGCTTACATCTAAAGATCAACTAGGGCTGCACAATATATTGTTTCAGCACCGTTATCACAATGTTATACTTATCCAGAGCGAGCAGAAGGGCTGCCAAAATCACTCTGGACCCCTCACACCCAGCACACTGCCTCTTTAAACTGTTACCTTCTGGTCGACGCTACAGAGCACTGCGCACCAGAACAGCCCGACACAGAAACAGTTTCTTCCCCCAGGCAAACCATCTCATGAACACTTGATGATAATAATCATGGAACAAACATCACTACTTGCAATACAGACACATACAATTATTTACCAACACACTTAACATGCCAATTTGCACATAACAGCTGCACATATAATGTTGTATATAGTAATACGCCAGTACATACACTTGTCAATTTGTATATTTGCATTTAACACTTCTATTTTTTTGAATATATTTATTATCTGTTTTTTGTCCTGTCTCTGTAATTCTGTTGCACTGTAGAAGCTCTGTCACGAAAACAAATTCCTCGTATGTGTGAACATACCTGGCAATACAGCTCTTTCTGATTCTGATTCTAAAGCTCTTTCTGATTCTGTTATGATATTGACCAGGAAACAGGTCAGAACCCAGGCAACAGAGTGAAACCATAAAGCACTGTCCATTTCATTTGTATCTTTGTTCTTATATATTAATTGATGCTAGTCATTTATTTATTATATTTCATAATAAACACAATCCCTACAAAATTGTCACAATCAGTGTAAAATTATGAATTCCTTCCAAACAGTTATTTAAATTATCTTCTGAAATTACATTAATATTGCAATATTTACTGCAGAAAACCAAATTATTGCAATGTCAATTAATTTTTTTCCCAACATAGTGGAGCTCAAAACCTCAACCTTCTACTGAAGCTACTGTCATGTGTATTTCTAAAAGACATGTAATATTACTAGGGGCACACGGAATCTGCGCCCGCAGAATTCCGCAGATTTCCGCAGATTTTTAGCCCATCATTGATTCTGTTTATTTACTAGTGTAAAAGTGTGTAAATTTATATTTATTCAGTTTTCAAATTAATTTCAGTAAAAATATTCATTAATATAAAAATATTCATCTGATGTATTTACAACACAGTTTGTAAAGTAATATTTTCTGTCTTTTAGTACAAATTTTATTCGAGAGACTTGCTTTGTTTACCACATAAAGTGGATCTAATTGAATTCACATTGTAAACATTAAATACAAGTTAAAAAGGCATTACTTTTTATTTTATATATTCATTTTTTTGTTATGATGTTCCTAAAATAATTCTGCATAAATCCGCAGATTTTTAACAAAATACTCCGCAGAAATAGCAAAAAATGTCCGCAGATTCCGTCTGGCCCTAAATATTACTAATATCATATGTGAGGTTTTACCAACTTCATACCTATGAAAATGGAGTTTTATGTAATATACTTTGACATACATTTAAGAAGGCTCAATCATTTTTACATGGATTATATTGTGAAATTGAATTAAATGCAGTGATTTGTTTTCTTTTAACTTTAACTTTTTTTTTTTTACTTTTAACTATACGTATAAGTTAATAAAAAACTTAAGCCCGTACAAATGCATGGATTTTAAGGTAATCATTCCTCATAGTCACATGTTTTATTCTGTTAGGAGCTATAAATAGTATTAATGCGTGAAAATAAATCTGTGCTAGTGAACAGATGCGCATAGATCTGGCAACCTATTCACATGACCACTGTGCGAATGACTCAAATCAATGAGGCGCCACATTTTTGTAGAAGTTTAATTCGTTTTCTTCAGTCATGCTGGACTATTAAGAGCATGACAGCTTGCTTTATATTCTGCATGTGTTGTTCTTAGCTATCAGAACAAAAATACCCTCAATGTTATGTAATATTTTCATGGAAGTTATACAGACTTCCTAACATTCCACACATGGATCAAAATGGTACTAATGTGTGACATCAGTACATTCACACATCCATGCAGTGGTAATCAGTAGGGTCACATTGAAAGTTTGTTATTCATTTTATTTTAAATAAACGTTTATGTAAGGGATAATCAACGGCTTGCCGTGCGTTTAAGGATTTTAATGCACGACGTGGAGGCAAAAGACCACACGACGCGCAGCGGAGTGCATTAAAATCCTTTAACGCACGGCAAGCCATTGATTATCTCGCTTATTCTATGGTCTGTTGCCAAGGTAGGCCTAAGTTTAAAATAGTTTTGCTCTTTGCAGCGCAATATTTGTCCGAATTTTTGTCAGTTTTTACATGATCGATTTTCTAGTCCCTCCACTGAATCAGCTGTGACCGACTGACAGGCAGGCAGAGAGAGGGAGAGAGAAAGCATGTTCGTGCAGTTTATATCTGCTAATATAAGATTAGTCCGATCACAGGTGGACAAATAACATTCCCAGTCACACCTGGAGTGTGTTTCCAGTCACATTCTTAGTCACACGTTTCTTTTGTCTACTTTCTACCGCTTCTCTGACGAGGGAGGATCTGCATATTGGCTTTGTCTGGGGTTGCCTACAGTATAGCAGAATTTCCATGATTTACATTTCATAATAAACATAAAAATCCTATAAAAGGTACCATTTAAATTAAATATGCATTTTCAAGTGTATTCTAGAGTCTTTGAAGCAGCCAATGTCTATTTCAGAAATCTGCTGTTAAATATAGGTAAAGTTTGCATAATGAAAAAACATATCAGGACAGGTAGGAGAACATTCTGCTTTATTTATCTTCTTTAAAACAAAAGCAATCAGCCAAACACGCAGGATCAGTGTAATATTACATTATTTACAGTCATAGATTAATTATGAAACTTACTTGCGATCGGTCAAAAACACCTGAGAACAAATTATAGGTTCAAATGTCTAGAGACTGACCGTTAGATACACCAAAGATTAATTATATATCCCGTTTTAACAACAGAGATGCAAGAGATTAGATCCAGCCACGGGTCTTGAGATGGTCTGGCCGACATGAAGTTTCCCCTGGGGGAGGCGTTTGCGGTGCTGCTGCTGACCGCCTGGAGCTTTCAACATTTTTAAAGACACGCTTTTCATACACACAAACGGCCGATTTGACTTTAAAATAACTACATTCTCGCTTGAAAAACTCTCAAAACTTGAATTCGTAGCATAGTTTGAGTATTCCTAATTTTGCGGATTTCCCATCCGCCATTAATAGTCCTCGTTGGTTTCGTGCACAGCACATGCCAGTTGCTATAGTAACTGTAAACGTTTGGGAGAAGCGCATTTATTTAGAACTGTGATCAAAACTGACTGGAACTACCTGTGTGTTTCAACGAAATATACCACACCCTCCAGCCAATTAGAATCAAGAATTTCACCAGACCATGGAATAAGAAAAGATAAAGAACATCAGTTTATGAAAAAATACGTTTACATTTGACATATGTTGTACATTGATTATTGAATTTTTAGTTTCTGTAAAATAGTTTGCTGACCTCTGGTTCACGTGATCACTCGCACAGTGTTTACTAAAGTCAGTGAATATATTTTTAGATTAATTAAATTATATATATATATATTTTCCTTTGTATTATAATTAGGGTTGGGTACTGAAATAATGGCACTGGCATTAGCATTAGAATTAGCGGTAGCACTTTATAATAACTACACGCTATGAATCATCTATTAAGCATTAGCAAATAGTGAATTCATTATTTGTTAAGCATTAACTCTGCGTTAATAAACATTTGTAAGCAGTTAATTTATAAAGCATGAATAGTCCTCACTTTAGATTAGGTCACAAAACTGCAGGAAGTTGAGTTAATAAAGCATTTATTAACATACATAGTAACCATTAATATATGCCTGAATAATACAATATATAAATGTTGATTTTAATAGTTTATTAATCGTTTACTAACTCATTTTGAATGATCTTAAAAACCATCAACTACTCTTAAATACAAATGGTTTGTAAATAATGCGATAATTAATTTAGTAATGAAAAATAAATCCTCAACAAAGTATGAAAACACAATTATTAAGCACATTATAAATGAACTTACAAGTCAAGAATAGAGCGTTTGTAGCTGCAGGAATTAACTGCTTACAAATGTTTATTAATGCAGAGTTAATGCTTAACAAATAATGAATTCACTATTTGCTAATGCTTAATAGATGATTCATAGCTTGTAGTTATTATAAAGTGCTACCGAATTAGCATATGAATAGGCCACTGGCGCTGCGACAAGGACATAAGAAGCATGAAGGGGTTCATCAAAGGCACAGATAGGTACGTGTTGTCACACCATCTCAAAACATTTGATTCCAAACAACTTTGAGGGATACGGACACCGTTGCCAATTAGGCGTTTGTTCTTGTTGCTTAGGGAATGCATGCATGTACTGTAGGCAACGTGCGCAGAACGGCACATCCGCTGAACCCAATCCTAGCAAAATGGTGTTCCCTGATTTTAATGACAGCTTTTCCATAGGTTAGTAGCAAGCTAATGTAATGTTAATTGCATAATGCAAATCTTTAATTCATGCTAATAAACAAATGATCAAAAGAAATATATTAATGCAATTCAATTCAAATATATAAAATATGAGTTGATGTACACTTTAAACTTTAATTATATTGTTCAATTAAAATGATTGAAATATGTTTTTTTTTGTCAATAAAAGATTAATTCACCATAATTTTGTTGCTCTAAAGCAGGGGTGCTCAAACTTTTAAGTATAAAGGGCCAGATACCAAATATTATCGAGAGTCGTGGGCCGAAGGTAAATGTACCAAACTATATTACATTAAAGTTGCCAAGGGTAATTCCCTAATTCCTTATATTTCAAAATAAAAAAACCCATTACTTTAAATTGTATTAACTAATGCGGTATAACTTTTTAAATGATAACCTATTGCAATAAAACCGAACAATCGCATTTTATAACACAGTGGTGTTCAATGTTGAATACACTAGTCAAGCAGAATCTGCCTTGGACTTGATCAGCTCACCAAAGTCTCTGCATTGTCAGGTGACAGTATATAGATTTAATTTAATTAAAGCATTTAATTTCAGTCCGCTTTTAACAAACAAAGCTTAAAACAAACAAAAGGTCACATTAAATTTGAATTGACAATCTCTAAACCATCCCCATCATTCTCCCTCTCTTCTCAGATGGAATGGTGGGCCAAATCAAAGGTTACTTTGGGCCATCTTTGGCCCGCGGGCCCTAGTTTGGGCACCTCTGCTCTAAAGTATCGGTTCAGGCACTGTTTTGGCACTGGTACTATTTTAAAAGTGTCGATTTTGCACTGGTATCGAAATAACCCCAAACGATACCCAACCCTAATTATAATGAACGTTAATTAAATGTAAATTAACACAAAATAAGATATACTGAAAAGTCCTGTATCCTTTGTTGAAAAAATGTTACAAGCCTGATATTAGTGGTTGCTGGTTTCCAACATTCTTCAAAATATCTTCTTCTGTGTTCAACAGAAAAGAAAGCCTCAAACTGGTTTGGAAGAGTGAGTAAATGATGGTAACATTTTTCGAAGAACTATCCCTTAAGGTTCCTAGTTATTCATTTCTGTATTCTACATTTATACATGCAAAACAAGCTGTGGAGTAAAACAAAGTGAATGTTGTCAACGTCATGTGCACAATGTAAAGTTTCAAAAGTGACAACTGCATTAAATACGGGACACAGTGGTAAACAGCTATGCTCTGACATCTTGAGTATTTATTGTCTGTTGATTTATTAAGTTAATATTAGAATGACAAAAGACTTATTACACTATAACAATAGCATTAACCGACAGTGGTTTAGTTCCTTACGCAATGCACAGAATAGATTGCTTGCTATCTGTATTTCTCAGGAGTTAATTTGGTTGTGGAATGCAGTTGTACAGAACAGGATTAAGCACCAGAAGGTAAATTGAAAACCGAGTTGACCTGCAGTGTGTATATATGTAGCCCAGCTGTTGAGATGGACGTATTTTCAATAGTCCACCTTTCCACAAATCCGTCTTTTATTGTCAGGCACACTGATTGTTTGTTTAAAAATGACCTGAACATTCAATACTCAAATGAGTATGAAGAAAATGGGTGAAAATAGAGAGAAAAACAAAGGTGACAATGAGATTTCATAGGTTTATAAGTATGAACAGACATAATGCATCGCCCCAGCTCTCAGTCACAAGCCTTTATATATATATTTTACTCTGTCCTTTATACAAAGGTATTATAATGTACAAAGTTTGACCACTTGTTCTGTCTGCCGAGAAAATATGAGAAATATGCCCTTCTCCTAATCTCTGTCATTTTGCTCACTTTTTCCTTCCCCGCTATGTGTGTGGTGACAGAATTTGCTCCCATCATCAGAACAGAATAATGATTCTGAATGACTCTCTTTAACTCGGAATCCTTCCATCATTCCTTAAGGAATAAAGCAGTTATTATCCTTCATTAGAGACCTGGCACTTGCATTAGGATAATGTCACCTCTACTTACCACCGTCATTTGACCACTGACGCACACAAGCTTTCAATTGAGCATTTCCACAGGGAATGTCACCTGTTATCTCTGAGTGCTGAACCCGTAAATGACATTTCCAATTTAGCAGCCGCACACCGGACAATTGATGCAAAACTTCTGAGAATTTTAGCTGCAGGCCACACTATTTTTATTCCGTTCAATCGTCTGTACGTACCAGTGTGCACCCATTACTCGTATATGTTCCGTGCTTGAGAGCTGCTGTGCGTGTTCCGTTCAAATTACTGCTAATGGACTTCATATTTTTGCTCACAATTGGCATTTCGTTGTAAGAACGAGCTCCACATTTGTAGTATATTTGTTTTCTTCTGCTGATATAACAGAGAACAGAACTTTTATGTCTGTTTTGTCATGCCATTAGTTTATGCTGTTGTTTTTATTTTCTAGGTTTGACGGAGGGAGGAGTGACATTTTCCCAATGGAGTTTTTCCTTCCTCCACAAAGGACCTGCCTAATCTGCTCTGATGAAGCATCTGGATGTCACTACGGAGCTCTCACTTGCGGAAGCTGCAAAGTGTTCTTTAAGAGAGCTGCTGAGGGTAATTTAAACACACCTATTATAACTAAAGTCGGCCTTTTGGATTGTAGTAGCGGCTAAATATATTCACCAAATGTGAGGAGTGTATGCGCTTTAATTAGAATTTTTAATAACCGCTATAAACTGTCATCAAAGCTGCATTAAAAGCTGCCACGGCCTTTTTGTAAATTAATATACTTTTGTCCGTGTGTCCAGTGCAGCTTTTATTGTTTTTAATGATTTCGATTTAAATGGGAATTGTTGGCACTTCACACACAGGCATTCAGTCGAAGAGATACAAAGGCAGCTCTTTGCATCTTGTAGTGGTGCTTGAGTTACAGTACAAATACCCTTATTACATATTACTCCAGTAAAAGTATAAAGTCCTCATTATCAGTTTTACTTGATTCAAAGTACAAAAAGTCAAGGGATGGTGGATGTGTAGTGTATTTTGTTTGGCAATGTAGTCAAGAAGAAGTGAAATCTACCTATGATAAAAATATATACTTAAGTTCAATACAACCTTAAAGTAAAAATGCTTAATTGCTCTCCACCGCTGGCATCTTGACAAAAATTTGGGACACATTCCTTCTCCATTATTTAATCCAAAAGAAGGATTTGCTGTTGAAATCTTATACCTGCTACCCTAAAAAGTACAGCCTTAGTTGTAAGTTTTGTGAAGGCGTACCTTTAAAAAAAAAAAGTAATCACTGAGACCCAAACATCTAGCTTAAAGTGAAATCACCATAGATTTGTGCAAGTCTCTTGCCGTATTACTTTCCTCAGCTCCAAACCAGTGTGACTTTCTTTCTTGAACACAAAAAGAGATTGTAAGGAGAACATTTTAAAAATGAAAATAGATAATGGCCAGCACAAGGACAGTTATGAGCTCTATTCACTTTCAGGGTATAAAGCAACTTAGAAATTCTGCTTCGTTTTATGTTCTGAATTTCACACGTTCAAAAGCAATTATTTATTCTAAAATATTAATTATATTATGTTTTTGTGTTTAATAATTATAAAGTAAAAAATAATAATAATAAAAATAAAGCGTGACACAGTGGTTAGCGCTGTCACCTCACAGCAAGAAAGTTGCTGGTTCGAGTCCCGGCTGGGCCAGTTGGCATTTTTGTGTGGAGTTTGTATGTTCTCTCCTTGTTCGCGTGGGTTTCCTCCGGGTGCTCCGGTTTCCCCCAGAGCCCAGAGACATGTGGTGTAAGTGAATTGGAGAAACTAAATTGGCCATAGTGTTTGAGTGTGTAGTAAGTGGGTGTTTTCCAATACTGGGTTGTGGCTAGAAGGGCACCTGCTGCGTAAAACATATGCTGGAATAGTTGTTTGGTCCATTTTGCTGTGGTGACCTCTGAAATAGAGACTAAGCTGAAGGAAAATGAATGAATGAATAATAAAATAAAGTTGAACAGTATTAACAGGAATATTTTAACAAGGATTCATTAAATGGACAAAAACTGCTGTGAATACTTTACAAAAGCCTTAACCTAACGTTTTTTTTTACTTTCTGTAATAACAGAATCCTAAATAATGTAACACAGGTTCCATATAAATATAAAGTAACACAACTGTAAAGTTTATAATGAAATAAATGCAGTAATAGGGACTAAGTAGGGACTAAGCCAAAGGAAAATGAATGAAAGCTTCTTGAGCACAAAGTGATCATGTGAAACCAAAAACTGGAGGAGTGATATATCAGATCACATCAACTATTAGTGTCAAAATTTGTTCTCAAGTTGTTAGTTAACAGCATAAACATTACATGACTGTGGTTTTAGTGTGTATTAGCATAACATGAATTTTAAATCACTATAAAACTTCAGTATAATAAAATAAATGTTTCCTGAGCAGGCACTAAGCCGAAGGAAAATGAATGAATGAATGGTTCTTGAGCACAAAGTGACAGATCATGCGAAACTAAAGACTGGAGGAACGATGCTGAAAATTCAGTTTGGCCATCACAGGAATAAATATTTTATATTTATAAAATAAAATATTTATCAAAAGCTGCAATCCATAAGTTTTGCCTCTTTGTCTCCATTTCTGCTTGACACCTGCAACAGCAGTTAAAAGCAGAGTACATCATCTTTACGTGGCTTGTGCGTTGGCTCGGCTCCTCAAAGGGGATGAATTTAATGTTTGGTGGAGTTTGTCTGGCTGTCAGTCACCACACCGGTGTGAATACTCTACATCACAACCACAGATTCTACATGTTAGTAGTACTGAATGACCCAAATAAGAATTTGTCGCTTTTGGCAGATAAGTATCTTATATAGATATGCACATCGCACTACCGATGTGATGAAGTCTAATGATCGGCGATCGCTTAGCTCATATCACATCAACTATTAGTGTCATAATTTGTTCTCAAGTTACAGATGAATTAATGACACAAAGACAAATGGTGGCAAGCTCTTATTTCCTGCCTATTAATACGACTCAAGTTAGAAAACATAGGCTGTTTCTCAATTCTAAGAACGCTGAGAACGGACTCATGTTCTTGTGGAGACCGTTCTTGCCAAGTTACATTGGAAGAACAAACTCGGGAGACCGCGAGAACAGAGAACGCATCCTGTGAGAAATGAGATTCTGTTCTTCCAGATGGTCACATGACCATCACACGTTTTTAACGAAAAATTATTTAAATATTACAGGATTCATACAACAATTTTCTGCTTTTCAATATATGTGTGTATATATATATATATATATATATATATACACACATATATA
>CAIGQQ010033541.1:9747061-9844979 GCA_903798035.1 Danio albolineatus
GTGTTTGTCTAATATATATATATATATATATATATTAGACAAACACGCAGGGTAATTGTTTAACACAGGTCACAAAAGGATCATTCTGAGACCTTTTGAATTTTTGGGGATTTAATGCTCCATTAGTGGAAGGCTGGCTATAATTTTACAATGCCACTTAAACTGTGTAGTACGATTGTAGTTCCTAATAAAGTTGCCAGCCAGCTGAAGAGTAACTCAGGAGTTTTATTTAGTCAACAAAGCGCGTTTTTACTGGTAGTGTTGGCGAATATTTATTTTGCACTTTGTGTTTACGAAGCTTTTTAAATGCAATGAGTTCTTAAAAGCAGTTCTATAGCAGCTGAGACCATTGGAAAGGTTGCTTTGAGAGAGAACGAGAATGCATGTGAAGGGGTGTTCTAATCATCTCTAGGGAAGTAGTGCTGTCACTCTGCATCTCTCCTTGATCTCTCTCTTCCTCGAGGACAATCACTGATGAATTATTGATGAATAATTTTATCTCTCTGGTCTGCATTAAGAGGTCTAGCTCTTTAAGGTCTTCCTCTCATTCTCTCTTTTGTCTCTCCAGAAGGCTTCCACTAATTTTATAAATCCTTGTGTGATTAGCAGTCAGCATTGTTTAATGACTCAGGAGTAATAAGTTTATTTCATGCTGCTTTTATTGGTTAATTTAGAGTGTACTTTTTTCATCGTGAAGATATTTCGTGTTTGAAGAACAGGAGCTGTACATTGTTCCAGAGAAAAGGCCATTTCATTTCATTAGGACTTTTTGGAAGTGTGTTTTATAACTTTTTTTCAGTTTGTTTGAAGCTGTATACTGTAGGTCACTGAGTAATGAGTTCCAATCAGCTTGATTGTGATCACTGCTTCTCTCTTAGCCTTTCTGTCTCATTCCTTGAATGGCTGAAATTAACTCTAAATCTGTCTCCATCTGACTCAAACACAGAATTAATAGTCTAATTAAGCTGTAATTTAAAGAATATTTCTCTGGTACTGCTTCAGTACATATGACAACTTTAAAATCATTTTCTTCATTGAAACTTTAGTAGGCAAACTTTTGAGCAGGATGTTTGGGTGAGTTGTGCTTATTTTGTCTTATGTATTATGCATCTTCTGAAAGAGACATAAATGGATAAATAAGACCTTTAAATGAAATGAGGAACCAATTCTATCCTCCCTCACCCCACCAATAAATTGTGTTTTTAAATTCAGCATCAATTAGACTACGTTTGCGAGCTCTGCACTTTTGAAAATGATTTGAATCTTTCACTTGTTCTTCAAGAGTTCACACTTGAAGACACACACAACTGATTGATTGTAAAGCGAGTTCGGCTTGTTGTACCGGGAGAGAGCCCTGAGCTCATAAAATCCTCGAGACCTCCTGTTTGCAGGTAGAGAAGGGAGTTTGAGGTCTCGAGAACTTCCCCCTAAAATAGGGCTGATGACAAATTAGGAATTGCTATATAGAAATATACTGCTGGTTAAGAGCTCAACTGCAGTGCTAATTTAGATTGGTCAATTCACTTATGACGCATGGCTTCAGACTGTGGGAGGAAACCGGAGAACCCGGGGGAAACCCACACGAGCACGGGGAGAACATGTAAACTGCACAGAAATGTCAACTGGCCTGTTTAGGACTTGAACCAGTAACATTCTTGCTGTGGGCAACAGTGCTAACCACAGAGCTGGCATGCCGCCCTATAAAGGGAAAGGAGGAGGAGCAGGGATGGAAGGGGGATTCTTCAAGGTGAAGATAACTGAAGTAAGAAACTCTGGTTATTTATAGTGAGTTAGGAATCGTCTGATTGGCGAATTATGCGTTAGCTAATGCAGGACCAGCCATGATCAGTCATGAGAGTGCTCCTCTAGAAATTAGTTCATTAATAAACTTCACTTAATGTATAACTTTGAGTCTTTGAAAAAAAATGAAAGGGGTAGGGGGAGTAAATATGGAGAAGGTATTGGGAAGTACCTATAGGACTTTTTTGTGAAAAGCAATACTTTACAGCATGGGACTTGGGGTTTATTTGATCAAAAATACAGTATAAATAGTAAGATTGTGAAACATCAAAAAATTCTATTTTATTATATTTCAAAATGTTTTTAAATTATCGCACATCTTAATTTTCACCAGCCTTTATTCTTCTGTCTGACACAAGCATGTTTACATAATTTGCATACTGCAAAGTGTGGATACCATTCAATTCCTTTCAGGATTCTGATGAATAGAAAGTTCATAGACAGAAAATTTGTAAGGTGAAGAGGAAGCTTGATTTGTAAATATCTTTGAATGCTCAATTGGCCAGCACATCTTTTTTGTTTGTTTTATCGTGATACACTGCTTACCGATTGCAGGGTATACTATACAGTGTTAAGTGCCACCTGTTGCTTAATCGTACAAGCTTGGTTTGTTTCAGGTTTTATTATGTATCATTGATTGAGAATACACACTGATTATGTGCATTCATTGGCTTGGCTAGCCATTCAGTACATTTTGTTTGAGAGATAGATTGCTGATTATCTCGATGCTCTGCCTAATACAACTACTCAGGTTCTTAACTGTTTTTGTCATGCCTCTGGTAAGACTAATAAATTATTTGTGGTGACTTCTTTAAAGAATTGTCATTTTGTTTCAAATGAGTGCATTAACCATTTGGACCGACACAGTAACTTTTAGGTTGTCTAGTATGGAAGACTCAGAGCCAGTTTGCTTGAATTCACTGTAGAAAGTAGAAACTGTCGTGCCATTACTTGCTGGTTGAGGTACTATGTTCTGAGCTATGCTGGACATTCACAATATAAGCAAACTGATACACTTGTGGGTAAAATACATTGCTGTGGCCAATGTTGGATGCATCTCAGTTATGCTTGCACAGTTGTTGTTGGCACTCAGTGCTTTACTACTTTCATCGGACATTTCAAGATGAGCAGAAATACTACTAAACTTTGGCAGTTGGAGCAGATCTCTAGGACTTCTGACACATCTAAGGAAACAGGTTTGACTGGCCCAGACTCCTTTGGCAGAAACTGGTAAGAATATTTTGTGCCAACATCCTTTAGTTTCTGTACAGACATTTGGTGCACAGATTCAAGAAGCGTTAAATAGAAGTCATTTTTGTCTCTGAGATGTATTTAAAGCATTAAGGCAGCAAACTTCTTTCAGGTGTCCTGCATTGTCTTTTCAATATTACCGTTATCATTATTATAAACCAAGTAGCACTTTTTTGAGCAAAACAGTATGCAGAAGGTGTTGGCACCTCCATGCCAGCCCAGAGCAGTCTTGTGAATACATTTTTCATCCAAATGCAATTATACTGCTCTGGGGCTCTTCAGCTTCGTACCTGAAGGTTCACCGTCAACACTGTGTTGTTTCCTTTTTTAACACTTAGTGTTGGAGAGCAATAACAGCTGTTTAACACCTTATCAACAGGATACAGTTTTACTGTCAACCACCGTCAAATACAGTGGTTTACCCTATATCGGTACATAATCCAAAGCGTTTGATCACATTTGAAGCAATAATATAGTCATTACTACAAAAACAGGCCAAGCTGTACATGATCCATACCTGTTAAACAGGTTTATCTCCAGGAATTTTCTAATTCTAAAAATAGGATGAGGGGATCCAACCTGTTCTAGACTGAAGGGACCTCAATAGGTCTTTTCACACTGCTTTAAACCCCAGATAAGGACACATTTCATACCTGTAACTTGAAAGAGGTTATGGCTTTTCCATAAGTCAAGTTAAAAGATCTTCAACATCTACATGAAGTGCTGTTCGTCAGTGTCAGTGTCAGTGGACCAAGAAGTATTCAAAGGCTGGGCAAAAGTTAAAGGTTTCTGTTTACAGGCACACAGTAGCTGTGTCCTGATACCCTTGTGCTCACTGTTGTGTTTAAAAATATTCCAGGGTACTGCATCTCATGTTTGTTTAGATTCGAAGGTGCCTTCTGTATGAATGAGCCCTAAGATTGCGAGTATAGTATGAGCAGTGAGAAATGTGATTAGATGTCCAAGGATTCCATTTATGCAGGACTTAGGATGACCCAGGTTTAACAATTGTAAAAACAAACTGTGTAAATGAAACAAAATTGTGTAACAAAATGTGTAAAGCCCTAAAAACAACTTCTCACATGCTAATGATAGCAAATTATATTATCGTTTGGTTTATGATAATAGACCTGAGTGATGCCTATTACATCACATAAGGTTTCTTTGTTTTATGTCAAGGCAGTGACATTTAAATTCAATACGCAGAACCAAATATGTGCGAGTTGCACTAGAACCTTTATAATATTTGTTCTCCCTTACCTTGATGGTTGGCTACTATGTTGCCTGTCTCAATGCCAAGTGAATAATAAACAGACAACTTGCTGCATATAGTCACCAGGTCTGTAAATAAATCACTTGAAGTGCTGTCTAAATTATTGCCTTATTGTCTCAGGCAATTGCAGAGACAGTTGCAAAATTTCAAATAGCTAAGCACCTTCCATATGCAGATTATCTCCATCTATCTGGATTGTTGGTGACACCATTACCAGTGGGGCAGCTGGGGATGTTGCAACTCAGAACTTTTCAGCCTTGCACCAAAAACATGTTGTTGTAACAGTGACTCTAGCATATTCTCACACTCTGAAACACTGGTCCCATATGATTATCTTCTCAGAGTGGATCGCTTGGGAGTCATACCTGTAAGAAATGAAGTTAAAACAACAGAACTCTACAAGGCTGGGAGAAACTGAGGGTCATGTGGTAAAGCAACTGCAACACATTAATATTCTCCAGATGAAGCCAGTATGGCTAGCGCTGCAATGTTTTCAACACCAGTTAAAGGCCAGACATGTCCTAAAAAGAACAGACAATACCACAGTGATGTTTTATATCAACCAATAAGGGGGGACAAGATCTCGAGTCTATTAAAATGGCCACAAATGCTTTGGGAGTGGGCAGGTCTTCAGCAGATCTCCAGAGGCATGCATCTTTCTGGTCGTTACAATCAAATAGTGGATTATCTGTCCCTTGCCAATCCTAAACCCTGGAGCTAAGAGATTCTTGAAGAAGTAGTTCAATTAATTTGGGACATCTGTTTAAGACAACTGTCTGTCTGATGTAGTTTTCAAACAAGGATGACCCAAATCTTTGGGCCAGGATATATTGATACACATCTGGTTAAAGTTCCTCTTGTTTTTGTTTCCCTCCCTTCCATTACTACGGATGGCATTGTGACTGATCAAAGAATTGATGCAACCCATTCTGTTAGTAGCTGCGTTCTGGCTTAAATGGTTTCATCTACTGTTTCATCTACCATGGGGTGAATGACGCCCCTTCCAATAAGCCCTAATTTGTTATTTCAGACAATTGGGATGTGGTGGAAACAAAGGCCTCACACCCTGAATTTGTGGGTGTGACCCCTAGGGACAGCTCAGTGATATTGGAATGCTCACAAGAAGTCAAGCACACTCTATTGAATGCACAGGCACGTTCTTAGTCACCTATGTGTATGTGGCAGCACTGTCTGCATACAGAGGACCAGTGGAAGGTATGTCCTTAGGTATGCATGATTTAATTAAAACAGAAGGTGTTCATTAGAAGGTGTTGCCGTACTGAGACCCAGTCACAAAATGAAGGTTCAAAACTGGATCTGAATTTGGTTTGAGTAGTCTCTCCTGCACACCACTAAACCATTAACGATGCAGCTATTAATGACTTTCCTTCAAGTCAGCTTTCTTGTTGGCTATAGCCACTGCATGACTTGTTGGTGCATTCACTAGCAGTTAGTCCCTTGTGTCTGTGCTGTGAACTTGAATGCTAACAAGTTACGCTGTGGCCAAACACAGCACTCCACTGATCAGGCCTGTGTCCAGTCATTTGGCAGAATGTGGAAATGACTGCAACATGAAGGTCCACTGATAAGTTGTTTGTGTGTTACGGTGATCACTGAAAGGGCACAGCTGAGTCTAAGGATAGACTATCTCACGGGGTGACAGAGGGAATTGTGCATGCTTATTCTAATGCAGGTCATGAAGTTCCAGCCTCAGAGAAATGTCATTTGGTGTGCGCAGTTGCTACCTCCTGAGCAGCTCTTTGTGGAGCACAGCTATCTGATATCTATGATACAGCAACATGGAAGACTCCATATACTTGTGACAAATTGCACAGGCTTAATGTGGCTTAAACACTTCCAGCGTGTTCTGCTATGCTGACAAATGCTGAATTTGTTGCATATTTTACTTGGAGACAAATTGGGGTGTAAATCACTGACACACCTTGTAGTTGCCATATGGTTCCTTTTGTACTTTACAAGTGGGGACACCTGCTCTGCTCTTGCCTGCTTTGGTTTGTGGCCTCATTAGGTGATGTACGGTACAACTGTAGGTAATCTAGATAACTGTGGTTCTAACACTGTATGAAGGACCATTAGACTTATGGTCCCTCGGGTAGATGAGAATGACCAGAAAACTTACATGATGTAATGACGTGTCTTTATAGGTTGTCCACTGTGCGTCATGGTCATGGGGGTGTTGACTTTGACATTTTTACTTGGATAGGAGTGTGCCATATCAAATCATCTACGATAATATCAGTATAATATTTTACATGAGAACCAAAGTAAAACAAGACATCAGATCCACAGTTCAGCAGCAGCTCAGCGGGAAGACAAGTGTAATGCAAATAAACTCGAATGAAAATAAAACTTACCTCACAAACTCAAGTCCTGTGACTCTCTCTTCCATAGATTTAACATTGTTCTCAAGTACTTCTAAATAACATTTTCACTTCACTTTTTATTGTGTTGTATTACACATAACTTTCCGGCGGGCTGCAAAGTCTGTTCATAGCCGCAACGCAGAGGCAGTTCCAGCGGGGAAAAGATGTTAAATGAGCAATTTCAAATGAAAATGAAACCGTCTTTACCTTACAAACAATTACACATCCCTTTTGTTGGCTCTTTTTTAGATCTGTGCGATGTTTCGCAGGTACTTCTAAACAAAACACTGTTTTCCAGTGGAATTTGATGAAAGCTGTGTCAAGAACTCTAATTAGGCTGATTTGTATCCAGCAATGTTCGCTGTATCTGATTGTCCATAAGTGTAATACTGGTGTATTAAATAATAGTGTAATAAAGGTGTAGCACACCTTTTCATACAGTATTTTCTGGTAATATTTAATGTTGGTATATGTTATTAATCAAGCATGTAGTTATGAATTTTGCTTGTAGTAATTTTTTTAAATGAAGAAAACAAAACCGACATAACTATTTATTTTTTTACTAAAATCTATACTATTATTAAAACAACTTGCTCTTTTTATTAAATAAATACATTATAATTGCACATATTTTGCACCGATTTATAAATTTTAATTTATGAATGCTGTCTTTAACCTTCAGTAAGCAGCAACAATTAATTATGTGTGAAAAATCAAACTTAACAGTTTTAAATAACTTCATTTGTTTTAATAAATATTTATGCATAATTTTAGTTAACCCAATTGTCCTCATGTCTTTAATTTACAGTAATTTTCATGGATTCTATTGGCCAACTATAATAAATCTGCCAGCTGCAATCACTAATACAACATTGTTCCATTATTTTTTTTCTATATCACGATACATATCGTTATCATAATTATTCTTGAAATATCATGATATAATTTTGAGGCTATATCCTCCACTTATAATCTTGGATCTGAATGTAGTTGTATCACCATAATTATCTGCAGTTTGCCTCCCAGTTCAAAAAAGACATTACAAAGTTGTTGTTGTTGTTGTTTTTTTTAAGTTGAAATTATTTTGTTTAATGAACGAATACTTTAATTAGGACATTTTTGTTACTCAACCACTGTGCTAAATGCTTAAATTACGTTTTCAGCCCAGTGGTTTGATTGTTTGTTTTTTAAATTTGGGTTAAACAACTCTGCACATTTAAGAGTGTAGGTCCAGGGCAGGGCAGCTATTGTATATCTTCTAGTAATCCAGTCAATTTCCCCGTTAAATTGCCAGCCCGTATAGTTGCAGCTCCAAGAGGCAGTACACTATATATGTACAATTTTGACTAATAGCAGAAAAATGATTTATCAATAATGAAATCCCATGTTGTCAGAAAGTACAAAGATGTCAAAATAAAGAAATTGAGGATTCAGTGGCAGAACTTTGCCATGCTCTCGTGTATGCAACTGTAGACAGCAGCACCTTGACCTTGACAAATTGCACATAATTGCTCTTATTTATCTAGAACATCCACTGCTGTATTTGTTGTGAAGCCAGGGGTTAACTATAGAGGCTTGTTACACTAGATACAATTATGTAAAAATTGCAAGAAGAAGAATCCGATTGTAACCTCTCCAAATTATTCCTCAGGTGTGCAGCATCAGAAAGTAATGCATGGTATTCAGTTAATCAAGCAGTAAGTTCTCGAGCAGACAGGCGCAATTCTTGACTTGGTGACAGTAACCTGGAATTATCGCATTGAAATGTTCTTAGGCAGCATGATATAGGGCAGAGTTACGGGGTTGTTTTCTTTGATTGCCGTGGCACAGCGAGAGATATAAATGAGGAATGATCCACTTTCAATTGGACACTGACTCTAACGCACCTATCTGAAGTTATTATAGAGCACATGCAGAACGGGAGACTAAGAGAGAGCATGCATTATTCTATAATCAGTCAAATCAGTCACAACTTCCATCAGAGTCTAAATTACAGGAGTAAGAGATGGAAAGGAGAAAGAGTGCGAGAGAGAGCGTAAAGTTAGAAAATCTTAGAGATGTGAGGTATTTCCAAAGGAAATAAAAGGGAAAAATGACAGGATGGGGAGGATTAGGAGAGCTGTCTCTCTTTGAGTAGAGAAAAGAGAGGAGAAAGAGTGTTATCAGCACATTATAGAATTATGGCACTTTTGCCCCTCTAGACCCTCTCTGGCAGCTGGAGGCCATATTAACGACATCTCAACACCTCTCACACTACTGTCTCTCTGACACACACACACAGACACGCACGTGAACACACACTGTCACAGAGTCCTCGGTTCCTCTGTAAGATCGTCAGGGGTCTGGGTGAAAATTGAATACATGATGAAAGTCATTGGGCATATGAGAGAAAAGGAGGAGAAGAAAAGAGGGTAAAGCACCGCAGGAGACAGATACAGTTAGTGGCAGATGGCATAGAAATATGGAAAAAGAGATGCGATGATGGCGAGTTTAGATTCATTGCATATTCACAGTTGGGTTAACAAATGAAGCGTAAATATAAAACACAATTTTAGAGTTTTAGGGACAGATTTACTACTTTGTAATTGAATATGTGGTCACACTACATTTGAAATGAGATTTTTTACAAATAAAAAGCACAAAAGTTTGCTGGCAGGGTAAAACCTTGTGTAAAGTATACAGATTTAAAAGTATGATGCTATTTTTAACAATACATATGATATACACAGTAAAGTGTCTACAGAAAGTTTGTGCAGATTCAGCTCAAAACACTCTATGGATCATTTATTATTGCATGTCTAATACGTCACGTCACGTCACGTCAAACTGCTACTCTATGCCCTCCTTTCAAAGAAGGCAGGACGTTTATTGCTCATGTTTCAAATAGTCAGGGGTCTGCAAATCTGTAGAATCTTACTCTGCCGGCCTCAGAAAGTAGAGTGAGGCTGTAGAGTAGACGTCAGTAGAGACGTTCAGCCTTTTAAGCGAGCTGTTTTGGGGTAAAATTAATGACATGGCATTTGGACATGTTCAAAAAATATAAAGTGCTATGCTTAAGAGAGGTTCAATCACTTTTTATATCTACAGCACTTTTGCAGATAATTTTAAAGAGTGTTAAGTGTGATAAAGTAGTTTTTTATATTGGGTATTCATTAGACATTCACTTTTAATCCTTAAATGCCGTCATTGTAAAATGGTGGCAGTTCATGGTCTCTTTCTGATCACCCACCAAAAGCTGTGAAACTCAAAATGGCCAGAAGAGAAGGGAGAATACTTGTGATTTATTTATTTATTTTTTTCCCCAGCAATATTCGGCAGCATCTTTAAGACAGAAAACCCCCCCCAAAACTTTATGGATAACTTTGAGCTTTGTTACCTTGCAGATCTTATACACACACAAACAACTAAAGAAAGATGAAAACTCATTTGACCATTTTAAATTGTCATTCAGTATGCCATCAAATGATTGTACAAACCTTTTTAGGGGGGTTATGAACTGAAAGACATTTATGGGATCTTGTAAATAGTTTTTGGGGTCTTGTAAATCATAATACAAGCCTAAGATTAACTTTGTATGTCAGAAAAAAAAGTTCAGTTCAACATGATACATTTATAATTTAGTGAAAATAAAATTGTAAAGCTGCATTAAACTAAAAGTTCCGCTTTGACCAATATACAAAATGTGTGATGATTTTATTCAACGTAATAAGGCCTATGTTCAATCTCACAATTGGAACAAGATGTCCTAGATAGGCGCACCTTTTCTTAAACATGTTTTACATACTTCTTTAAAAGACATCCTGTAGTCGGTTCTGGAAAGTACTCCTGGTGTTTTAAAATGACAGTCATTCTGCTTACTATGTTTAGAGAGAGACCAGGGACCTCTTGTTCACCCAGTGCTCAATATGGTGTGCAATGAAGTCATAGCAATACAGAAATTAGTGTTATAGGTGGTAAAATCGTACAAAGAGTCTCTCTGAAAGTACTGAACGTGTCATAGCTGGTCTTCAGGCCTCTCTTTGAGTTTGTGATTGATTTGAGCAGCCTGGTTTTGAGTAAATACCCCGTATCACCAACCACATGGGCAATGCCTGGCACTATATCACCTTTCCTTCTCCGTCTGGGATTAATGTGGGCAGCCACTTTTTGATTGGGTATCCTGTGTCACTTTCAAGTTGAATCAATAAAAAATTAACATTTGAAATCACATCTTTGAGTTTGAAGTCAGTTAACAGCATTACTATTTATATGTGTAGCCGCTTGACCTAGGCTACTATGCAGCTCTGTAGGTTACAGCTATTCGTTCATCACAGATTAGTTACATGCCAGTTTCTAAAAATAAGGGTACGCATTAAAAATGACACCTATTTTTCCACTAGTTTTTTTTTAAACAAATGCAAATGAAAAGTGGTGACTTATATTTGTAAAATGTTAAGATCATATTGGGTCAAACCAATATCAATACATATCTTTAATGAATTCTAAATCATATTTGCTTGTGTAATGTTTTGCATTTATTATAATAATAATAATCTAAGACCCCTGAGGAGCGAGGATAATAATCTAATGCTTTTTTGTAATACTTTAGTTTAAGTACTAATTCTCACTATCAACTGCCAGCTTATTAGCTGCTTATAATTAAGAGACTGGCTATTTGTTAGTACTTTTTTAAGATCTTATTCTAAATGCCTAACCTATCCCAACTGCTAAACTACTAAAGGAATAGTTCATCCAAAAATAAATGTTTTGTCACAGTTTAGTTAATTGTTCCAAACTGGTTAGAGTTTGTCTTCTTTTGAACACAAAAGATGAGAAACCTGTAACCATTGACTTCCATTGTATTTGTTTTTCTTACTATGGAAGTCAATGATTTTCAGAGATTTCTTCAAAATATCATCTTTTGTGTTCAACAGGAAAAAAGAAACTCATAAAAGTTTGGACACACTTGAAAGTGAGTAAAACTGAGAACATCTCTTTAAGCAGGAAATTAGTAGTTCATTGAGCTAAAAGACTTAGTTAAGGGTTTAATAGTGAAAATTATACCTTTAAAACATGGACATTATTTCTTTAAGTAACTTGGATTAAAAGGTTGAATATTTGAGCTTGTTAAAACCTCTCAATTGGTCAGTGAAGCCGATTTAACACAGCCACATTTCCATAGTGAAATGTTTGGAGTTAAAGCAAAGAAAGAAATCAAATATTGAAGTTATGTCAAATTTAGTGGCCTATGTTCTTCTCTCTTGAAAGGTCTACTGAACTTACATTCAAATATTGATTTAGATGTGGAACAAATGATGTTATCTGCATTCATTTGAACAGATTTCTGCGAGACTGATGAGATCCCTAAATTCGATGTCAAGCAGAAAGTGTGAGGTGCATCCTTTCTTCCTAAATGATGATAAAATCGTAACTTTTCTCAATCAGACTGTATTGTTTTAAAAAAATCAGTTCATGTATTCTGAATGTGTCAAATGAAGTGATTCTGCATTTTCTAAAAGACTACAAAAAGAGCCTCACAATCACAACAAATGGCAGCACAAAAGAAAATTCTTAAAGTCGTTCTAACTCTGTAGCAAAATAAATATTTATGTCAAGAAGAAAGTGATATCTTAACCTTAAAAGGAGTAGAACATTTCAGTGAAACTGAGAAACTCAGTGAGTGATTTTAATCAAGAGTGGCAAATACAAGATATAACAGCTCCTGCACCTGTGCTGCAAGTGGAAGTGTGTAGCTTAAGCCCAATGTGTACTTTAGTTTTTATCGTCTGTACGTGCGTAGACTGACTCATCTAACACACATACAGTACAGTGTACTCACAATTTAATTGTTGCAATCGTTTTTGCACTAGTTAGGTTTCTCATAAGGTGTCAAGAATAAACTGGACTGGTATTTCACAGAAATAGAAGACAGTACATACAGTAAAAGCAAACGACTAAAGACTAAACAAACCAATATATGCTCGTTCATGTGTGATGAAATTATAAGACATCCACAACTTCATTTTAAACAAGTACAAAGACATTTATTGCTCATAAAAATCCCTTTAGTGTGATTGTGTTGATTCAAACGATATTAAATGTAGTATACTTTGAAAGACTAGGCATTAGATTGTGTATAAAATACCAATAACCACAACAACGTTTTAAGTATCAACAAGTACTTTATTTTTAATGCAAGAAGCTGTTACTGTTATTTGTAACTTTTAATGTAAAAGTCATTTGCTTCCAGTTGTTTTACCAGTAGAAAAAAAAATTGTAGTAAAAATAGTTTCTGCTTGATGCATCAAATTGGTATTTGTTGTAACCATTTTATTGTTTAATGCACTCTGTTGTACTCTTTATTTGCCTATAGTGACTAATGAATCAGATCTCTCACACATTTGCTGAATATAGCTTACTTCTAGTTAAAACATAAATAAAGTCGTAACTATCTAAATATGGTTTCTTAACAGTTTGTAAATCTTGTGACAAATTACCTATTTCACAAACACACTTGACAATATGACTGTGGGTTTTTCGAAACCTCTAATTTTCTGGTTGTATTTTTACCGTTATAGTTGCTTGTAATGTTTCGTTTTTTTATGAACTTTTAGTAAAACACCATCTTGTAAATATCCTTGCCAGCTCTTCAAGCGGAGTTTATAGTCAGACTGTAGGGGGAGGGATCATGCAAACGTGTGGAATGTAGACCGGAGTTAACATCAAGACCGTCATCTGTTTCTTCCATTTGATTTCCCAAAAGTATCATAAACAAGGTGCCAATGATTTTTAGGATTTACTCATCGTAACATCGAGTGCTGAACTACAGCCCAGGTCAAGTGTTTTGAGAGGCCTTGTCACATATACCCAGAACAAAGCAAAATATATGGGTCTCGCTCAATCTCATTCAAGGGTTTAGTGCTGCAGAGTTTGTCACATCTGCTGGCTGGTTGTTTGTCATACTATATGTTCTTACGTTAGCAACTAGGGTAACTGTAAACATGTCTGTGTTCTTTGGAGAACTGATTGGCATCCCGGAAAATGACGTAAAACCAATAAGTCATCTTGGAGTTGACAGTTTTAGCTCTTGGCATTTTCCGTGTGCAGTACAGTATGTATTAGAATGTCAATAAACGGGGGTGTGGATGTGCCACCCTAAACTGATGTTATCAAACGTAAAACCTTGGGTATCCTTTTTAAACTCATTTTCTCATACTAAAAAAAAGGGAATTTTGGGGTAGGTTTTTTCAGTTATTCATGACCATTTGCATTTATATAATACTATTATTATTAACAGTAGTAGTAATAGTATTTATATTATATGCATATTTATATTTGTTTTAATAAAACAAGTTTCAAGAGTTCACACTTAGATATGCTTAGCATTTATAGCAGGTTTGGCATGCTGTCCTGGGAGAGAACCCTGAGCTCAGAACCCTGATACTTGAGCCCAAGGCTCCCGCCCTGTCAGTAAGCATATAAGGGGGATCTGAGATCAGGTAGGTCTCGAAAGCTCCCCCTTAGAAAAGGGAGGAAAGAAGGAGGAGATGGGGTGGAAGGTGGGATTCTTCCAAAACGAAGATAGAGCAGTAAGGAAAAATGCGTTTATAGATCTGTTTATAGTAAACTTGGATCGCTCTGATTCGGTTATTACTGATTACAGATGAGCAGCCAGGCGTGCTTAATCATATCACGTGCTCCTCTCAAAATTAGTTTTTGAAACTTCACTTAGATTTGTCCACCTGTCGGGTTTCGAGTCAATTTTTTACCAAACTTTGTTATTATTGTTCATTTTTTTAGTTTGCTGTAAATTATGACTGAATTTAAAAATAGTTTTTAAACAAATAATTATAATAATATTAAATATGTAGGCTAATGGATGTCTTCAGTGAAGTGAGTTTCCACTGTTTTCTTACTCCACAAAAGTAAAGGAGTAAAGAGTAAAAGTACAGTAAAGTTAATAGACCGAATGCAAGAGGCTCGTTCTTTATCCTTGCGCTGCAGATGGTCTGTTTACTGTTTTCTCGCTAGTGAAGCGTTCAGTTTTTCCACTTACAAAGTTAGTCTTGTAAATAGCTAATGCGCCATGGCACGGTTCAACTGACTCTAAAAGGGGATGGGACATGAGACTCTGATTTGTTTAATGCACGCTATGCTTAAAACACACTCATAACACATTAAGAGAATAAGCACAACCCTGTTAGACCATGCGCCAGGTCACAGAGCGCATTATTCCATTCTTAAAATAGAGAGAGTTGATTCAGACATGCCCTCAATGCTTTTGCGCCATGCGCTTTTTATCTTAGATTGTTTAAACGGAGCCCTTTATACTATATTAAATTAATCTTAAATTAAGATTATATTTTTTTATTAATAATCAAACATTTGACACAGTTTGGTCATTTTACATCTGCTTTACTTAAATTTTACATTTCTGACAGCTATTTTTACACAAGGTTTGTCAATCTTCTCCTAAACTGTAGTAATGCAATAAATGATGTTTGACATGCGCATTATTTACGTTTGACATACAGTATGGCTGTGTAATTGTTTTAGGCAAATTTCTTTTAACACTAACTAATGGAACCTTATTGTGTTAATGTTAGTTATTTACTTATATGAATAATCTGCAATACATCTACTACATTATTTTTCAACTTTGTCACCATTAGTTAATAAAAATAAAGTCATTCATTGTTATCTCAATGCACTGACTAATGTTAACAAGGACAACTAATAATAAAAATAATAACTAATTTTAATAGTAATTTGTAAATGTTTGAAGTATGATTTATAAATGCTGCACAAATGTTGTTCACTCTTTGCTAATCTTAAATGAACTAACATTGATTGATAAAACCTGTAATTTTTTTTAAATGCTGTTTGAGTTAAATCTTTTTTCAATGATTTCTTTATCATCTCATGACATCCAGCACCAAGGTGAATCAATATTACTTGTTAGCACGTCAGCAAAATTCAGATGCTTTTGCATTACAGCTTTTCAGCTGTCAGATAAAGTAAAAATCCAAACTTATTTATAGTCAAGAAAAGAAAAACTAGTAACTAGTCCCATTATTTGACGTTAGTTAACTACTTTGGTTAGCTTGAGCACAGAATGAACAATATGCTACAGCGTTTATTAATAATAGTTAATTTGATTTCAACATTTTACTTATGCATCCAAAGTTGTTCTTGTTAACATTAGTTAATGCACTGTGAATTCACGTGTGGAGCATCTCAATCAGTTCCCTTGTTCAATAGTCATGGCACTGATCAGGGAGTCAGCCATATTAAGGGTTGTCTCAATCACAAAATGTTCCCTACCTGAAAAGTCCCACAATGCACTGTGAAAAACAGGGAGCATTGATACTCACTATGTTTCCTTAATGGAAGTTTTGAATTATGATTCACATAAGCCAAATAATGAAAAATAATGACAAACGAAGGATTTAAAAAAAAAAAGAAGAAGAAGAAAAAAGAAAGTTGTGTTCCTACTAGATGAATTAATATTGAAAGTTCTTATAAAATTAAAATGTACAAATTTATACATTTGTATTTACTTTAGGTGAACAATTAAACTATGCAAAGTTATCCACTGTATGTTTGTTTTGGTTATCTTCAAACTAAGTCTGATCATTTGCTTCCACGTTTGGGATCAGCATTTACAATATTCTTAGCTACGCTATTGTTAGTTTGCTTTAAGGTAATGATTTCCAAAAAGAAAGTCTCACCCCTACTCAATATTCTGTCTCAGTTGGACATCAACATACTGAAATATAAATCTCAGCAACTCCTGGTTCACACGGACCTTAACCACAAATTAACATAGACTGCTACAGAGCAATCTAGCAAACGTTTATAAATGATTAATGGCTGAAATGTTGCAGGTTTATGAAACAATTAAATGATTTATCTATCATGTAAATCTAAAGACTGATTTATGGTTCTGCGTCAAGCGCACGTGTATGCTCAGGCGCAGCCATCGCGCGGTCTCAGAGACCTTGCCGTGGCTGACGCTGACGCGCACCTCTCAAAAAATGTAACCACGCATCGCAACGATGCTTAGCGCAAGCTCTGTAATTGGTCAGCTCGGTAGCGATGACGAATGTGGGCGGGGGTGAGAGCCGATCAAACATGTGAACGAGTGTTTACAAGTGTTGAATCCCATGAAGGAGCTCCAGATGGAAACTGTTGCTTTGCGTTTACCATTTAATTTAGTTCCCTCTGAATGAGCGAGTTTTAGATACTTGTACATTTAAGGTAGTGTTAAAAAAAAAAACATGTAGAAACTCGACACAGAGGAACTTAAAATCCTACTCCCAGCTAGCGTTTCAGAAGTGCTATTTCAGAGCAACACAAACAACATGCAGAAGTATAAATGCACGGCAACGCACAAGGTATGTGCCGTGGGTGATGCCGTTCACTCGACAGAGAAGTGTAAACTAGCCTCAAAGATCAAATCGAGACTCGTTAACTTAATATGAACATTTTTATTTTCAAGAAATAACACTCACAAAGAAGAACAAATTCAGTAATAAATATTTTATTTGTTGTTTGTTCATGTTAATACACATTTCTAGCTGCAGTAACCTGTGCATCTGAATAAGCAGATCTTAGACACTAGATATTGTCGTTTCTGAGAAAGCTTCCTGTGACGATTGATTATATATCGCGTGTTCCCTCAGTTGGGTCGTTTTATAAATTGTTTTCAGCAATATCTTAATTGCCATTGGTTATTTGTTCTAGTATAAATGTCTTCTTCAGAGATTCCGGACCTGTGGAGTCTCAGGATGGAGTCTCTCATGGGTGAATCCTACTTAGTATTGAGTCAGCAGCCTTAGACTTAGTATTTGCCCACATCCTTAACCATTAGGCCCCATCCGTGTGTATTAATGTTTCCTAAGGTAGTGGTAGTAATAGCTTAATGCTCTATTATTTAAGACATGCTTTTTGCATCCGTAAGGGTGGAGGTTGTATCCTGCTGCGACGAGTATTTCCTATTCTTTCAAGAGTGTTTTCTTGCATTGGATTTGGGAATAAAGATGCCACATTGCACTGCGAGGACAGCCGACGCTGCATTGTTTGCTTGTAAACACTCTCTGTCTCGGAACAGTTCTTTTGTGTATTCGCTGACCTCTTTTGCTTCAATTAAACTGAACCCGTTTATGCCCAAGTTTATTCAGTAGATTCACAACTATGTAAAACATTCCACATTGGCTCAGGATGGAGCATGTGCAATGGCTGGCGGGCTTGGAAGAAACAGCACGGTAAATGGGTGTGTGTGTGTGCGTGTGTGTGTGTGTGTGTGTGTGTGTGTGTGTGTGTGTGTGTGTGTGTACGAAAGCTCTCGGGAAAGTAATCACAGGACATTTCTTTTAAGTCAGCCTGACATCAGCTGTTGAAGGAAGTAATGAATTTTCTGAATCACACACTCAAACACACTCGGTTTGCTTCACCCACCGCAAATTAATGCCAGCATAACCAGTCTGTGTGTGTGTGTGTGTGTGTGTGTGGGTCTGTTTTATTTTGCGATGCGTTTAATGGAGTTTGATATTAGATATTTGATGGGAGTGTACATCGGTTATAATTATTGTGTGTGTGTTTGTGTGTGTGTATGTGTGGGACATGCTCAAGGCTGGGAGATTGGTGTATTTGTGTTGGCATTAATTTTCTGTGGGTGGAGCAGGCGAGTACAAGCAGGTCATTCTAACCTGACCTATTTACAGTGTGTTACACAAAGATCAGACAACCAATAAAAGGTACAAATACACACAATCGTACACAACAAGTCGTTCGGCGAGTGTGTGCGCAACTCTGATTAAGATGCCAAGTCAAAATTTCGGTAATATTTACTCAATCTTTTCCCGCCCTCTCCTGTTCGGCTCACTCTTCATTAAATGTGAATTATAAATATCAGGCAACTGTAAACATTGTGATGGCACATCATGGCGGAATCAGGTTTAATTGACTTCAGGTTTAATTGTTTGCATATGGGGGAATAATTGCCGGATTTATGAGAAGAAAAGGTGAAATGAGATGAGGATCAATTACTGTTTTAGAACTCATTCATTTTGAAGAGAGGAAAGTGAGCGAGAGCAGAGAGCTCTAAAAGGACTTTACAACCTGAGAAGAATATAAAAATGTGTTTTTAATTTTTTTTTATCATTAATATTGCTACAGATAAAAGAAAATAATAATCCAAAACTAGTAATTTAGCATCACTATATTTTACTATGCTGTTGTATACATTTTGCAGAAATGAATACAAATTTCAAGTCAATGGCGTGACTTATTGCTTTAGTATGAATGGCAGTGTTTGGAATTAAAATGGTGTATTATCATGGGAGCTGATTTTCTTTTTTTCAGTAGGGCTATAATTTTTATAATAATTTATAATTATGTATTTGATTAATGAAAAAAAATCTTAAATTTCGTTGAAATCTAATTTAATTTAGTAATAGATTATGTGCAAAAAAGTATAATAGATAGATGTGCAAAAAGTGTCAAATAAAAGATTATATTCGACAAAATCTGTTTGCTAAACGTTTTAATGCTGAAGTTACAAATCATGGTAATGCACATGCAGTAAACGTGGTAAATCTAAAGTTTAAATCCCTTTGCCGTTACTGCTCTCATAAAAATATGATAACGTGTGGTATATGCTACGTTTAGATTTGCAGATACGCGCACCAGCACTCATTCTGTAAAAGGGATAGTTCATCCAAAAATAAAAACCCTGTCATCATTTACCTCACCCTCCGCTAGTTCCAAACCTGTTTGAGTTTCTTTCTTCTGTTGAACACAAAGGAAGATATTCTGAAGAATGTTTGAAAGCAGCTGTTTTTCTTTTGTTCTTATTATGGATGTCAATGGGTGCTAGTTTCCAGTGTTGTTCAGAATATCCTATTGTTTAGAACCACTTGAGGGTGAGGAAGTGGCGAACCGTTGAGTGAACCATCCCTTTAGGTTTGTCAGACAGTTGCTAGTTGTCAGGACTAGCCAATGTGCAAAAAGGACATTTTTGTGAAATAACTTTCTTTAAATAAAATGATGCAAATATGAACTATATTCATATGAAAACAATTTAAACACTACATGCATTTGTCAAGCACCAGACAGGACAATGGTACTCTATATTATTTTGAATCGCTTGATGTGAAACAGGGGTGTCCAAACTACACTAGTTTCTGGAGGACCAAAGTCAATTTAGTTGAGTCATTTAAGTCAGTAGTGAAGAGAACGTGTTTTTGTTCTGTTCAAACATAAGTGTCAACACTATACTATGAAAATTATGATCAAATACATTTTTGTTCAAAAGGTTTTTAAGCATTATTTGTACCCTTGTTTGGTGCTGTCCAGTAGTGATGAAATAAACTGTGTCTGTGTCTTTCAATAGATTCATTTACTACTGTAAATCGAGAATATTTTCTCTGCACGACACAGAGACATAATTAATCAGAAATTAGATTTGTTATCGATTGTCTCTACTATTGATTCAAATGTACAGCAGTTCTCAGAAAACAGGAGGCAGTTACATAATAACGCATAAAGTAGTCAAAATACAGCCAGACCAGTAGTGGAAGAGTTGGGTTTGTCATTGGTCCAACCAAAAATGAAGAAGTTTGTGAGGATTCTTGGAGAGTTTACACATCTCTGTTTTTCAGCATAAACACAAGCCTTAGATTGTTGCATAATTGGCTTGGTCACTTTGAAGTCTTCATGAGAATATTCTAGAAAGTGAGCTATTATTGTTTTGAGTAGGCGGGTCTCAGACATGATGGAGCAGAAGATGTTAAACCTAAATATATCTGAGAGGATTTGTTGGCTCAGGCATATGGGATTTATTTTTTATGCAGGACCTTCGTCTAGTTGTTATATATCCATAAAAATGACAGCCAATTAAACGTTATTACTGGGTGTAAATACGTTACTATGATTTCTTTTAATTGTACATTTACCGCATCATGAGTCTGATTCTAAGAATCTTCTTTGATCTTCAGGTACAAACCGGCTTAGCAGAAAATAGACTTGCCAGTTCAGTGAGGTTTGTGGATAAGGGTACAAAGGTGTGGGCAAGTGACACTGAACATTATGTATCATTTTTGTATGCAACCTTGTATGGTAAGTTTAAAACCAAAAGTGAAACTTTGCATTATCTGGAAGCATTTGTACAACTTTTAATATACCATTGATATGCTCTTTTAAAAGAATGCATACTTTATTCTTTGTCACTGTTTTGCCCCAATGATGAAAAAAATTAGGAATGACGAATTAGTACACTGTATAAGGTCATATAGTGAAATATGTAAATAACTTTCAAAATTGAATGCCAATTTCGCTTATTTTATTCTATATGTCAATTCTTTTAGAAAAAAAGGATGTTTTTCCATTTAAAAATATGTTATTTTTATTGTAGAAATTATATATAATAATGTGCTTTGTCATTTTCTCCATTTATAATCACCAGCAACTATTATTTTATACATTTGCATGTACATCTATTAATGTATTTTTATGGACATTTACACTCAATTGGTTGAATACTGAGCACACTAACTACAATTTATCTTGCAAAGATTTTTGAAATGCCTCCAAAAAAGATAAAATATTTGGGCTTGTTCTCTTATCAAGATTGGCAGTCTCAGTTTGGTATTTTGTCTTTGTTTGTCATTCTCACCATCCACAATATCAGTATATCAAGACGTTTGTTTCCTCAAATGGAAGGTTGTGTGTGTGTGTGTGTGTGTGTGTGTGTGTGTGTGTGTGTGTGTGTAACAACAGCTTTGAGGGGTCATATATTTAGGGCTTGTTTTGACAGACCTGTTTTTTTATGTCAAGCGATCTGGCAAGGTCAAATTTCAACATGGCAAACTACAGGCAACAAGCATGTGCAGCATGAAGACCAGAGATTATAGTAAGCAGCAGCAACAGTAAGAAGTGTTCAAGGGACAAGGCAAGGTGGAAAATAAAGTTGTTTGATCAGAGCTGTGTGTTTATGGGTGATGCAGGTTCATGACAATTCTACAACCCAGCTTTTCTTGATCTCCCCTTTCACTATTTTAAGAGCCGAAAGAAAAATAATAAAGTGTATTTCAAGAAATAGAAACAAAGTCATGTTAAGGTCAGCTTTCGTTTCTGACAGTCCTCAAGGAAAGGCAACCAATTATGTAGAGGAGGAAAAAATGCGGTAGAAATGAATAAAGAGATCACTGCTACTCTGAGGGGAAATACATTCACTCTTCAATACAATTAAAATATCACCGAGTACATGATTTTTTCTTTGTATGAAGCAAAAGGTTTGCTTTAAACCAACGGTGAAATTGTTTTTCAACATTGTTACTGATATTGAACTTGATGAACTGTAACAGATTATGGTGCTTGTTTTGACAGTGAAATGTTTTTGAAATGTCGAGACAGATTTGCCAGGGAAGACAAAGAAAAACGAGCCAGTTTTCAAAATACAACTTATTTATATTGTATGAAAACTACCACACTCACACTACAGAGACCTTCTAGAGACCTTTACTAACCTGTGTTTGAAAATTAAGTAGTTTAAAAATCCCTTTATTAACCCGAACAATTACAATAAACAGTTACCGTACGTGTGCAATTATTATCCCTTCATTGTGTGGTAATTTTGTAAAATCATATGCATTATTTTATTATAGTATTACCTGTTATATAATTCAACGTGCACTGTAAAAAATATTGAGTTGACTTATAAAACTTACTTTATTTTTTTGTGCTTTTTTGTTTTACTTACTTATTTAGAAATGTTCAGCTAACTTTAACTTTAGTTAGCTGAACCTAATGAATGCAGTTAAAAATCGTCATCTTTAGTTAGCTGAACATTTCTAAACAAGTGAAACTCAAAGTCCATGCTAAAAATTAACTACAGTATGTTTAAGTTGAGCCAAAAACACTGTTTTATAAGTTAAGCCAATATTTTTTACACTCTATGTAGTCATATTACTGTCATTCCCAATAAATTATCATGTTTTTTGTTGAACATTCTAAACATTTATTTATTTAAAAGCTTCAATCTGTTTTAGCATTTTAAAAATGGAATGTTTACTCTGGATTCTTCTCTGAACATTCTTAATCAAACACATGCATATTTATTCATTGCATAATACGAATTTATTACAATATTTAAACAAATTAAAACATTAGAAACAACCACATGGGAAGGTTTTACCCATATCTTAGATTTTTGTATTGATCGGTTCGAAACATTAAACAAGACCACATCATAGAAACATCACCCCTGAAAAACAATGAGCCTTTGACATGCAGCTTACCTCAATTTTCATTAAACTTTTCTGAAACACCTCAATGATGAACTGCAGTCATAATCAAAATCCTAGTCAAAATCAAAATCATAGTCAGAATCACGGTCCCCTCATTCAGTATCAGAGCCATGTTCACAACATCATCTTAAAATGCCTGGCTTACTGTCAAGATGCCCACCTTAAAAAGGATAATATCTTCATCAGGTCGTTGAAAAGGAGAGATTTAGCAGTGGACCAGATAGTTTCTCATAATGACTATGCAATATATATTTACAATAATTAACATTCTAAAACATATGCATGAAAAACTATTTAATTATGGAACAGAAAATTTAAATAGACAAATTAGTAAAAAAATAAATATGTAATAAAATACAATTATGATTGGTGTATGCAAAATATGTTAATCGTTGTCCTGAATAACACACTGTAAACTAAAGCATCTAAAACATGATTGTCAAGTTAAGTCTTGTTTTGAGAAACCGATAACCTGGATTACCAATTTATAATGTTTGAAATAAATTCCTTGTTCAATTAATATTGAAGATACTCTTATTATTTTGACAAATGAAAACAACAACAACAACGAAAAACAGGAAGCAAGCATTCGCATGTTTGTGTAGAAATGTCTTATGCTTATGAAGGACAAATTAATTTCACCTCCCGGCACTGTCATACGTGCAAGAGCAAACAACAATATAGTGGGTTTATATATTTTGACAGAATTTCTAACCAACATGCACTGCTTTCAGTCAAGTCAAATCCTAAGCCTATTCTAATATGCTGTTGCTCATTATGCTTCTCATTAATGTTTACAGCTTTGTTTTATAATATGTATGTGCAAATCACAATCCTTTTTTCACGATTCTTTGATAAATATAATAGTTTCAAATCAGTTGAGAAATATTTGGGACATCTTTGTTCTTTTGATTGATTTAATGCAACATTCATTAAAAACTATCAAATACTGATAAAATGGCTACAGACATTATTGTTTAATAACAAAAAGATAAAAAAGATACAAAAAAGATTTAAAAAAAGATATTTATATTCATATTTATATTTAATTCATATTTATATTTATATTTCAGTCCCATTTCATGTCTATCACATTTACTTTCCAGTAGCTTTATTTTGTGGTATACATTTGAATTACAAATCTGTCTTGCAATGTGCTATACGCATATTTTATGAAGTTTTTGGAATTATGGGAAGGTGAAGATAAGTGTTAGGGACTGTGCTGATGTCAGAAATGCCATCCGGTCCTTCTGTAAGTGTGTTGACACATTAGCACAATTAACATTCAAATGTCTCAAATATTCAGGTAACATTTCAGTCACATTCTGGTATATTTTTAACACTCATGCACATAGCTCTGCATTTATTTAGACAATACAGACTTGTGGACTTGTTTGAGTGTTTTGTTACATGACAGTTGTCATAGAAATGTGATATTGTTAACATGAAAAATTAGAAATATTATTATCTGGACCACAGCGGAGACCTTTATTATGCTTTCCCTGGGATGTTTCACTCTTATGCTGTTTTATTATTTTTTTCTGATTAATTCAACACACTCCTTCCTCGTACTCAAACGAACTATTAAAAGAGAAAGGCATCCAACAGACACAGAGATAAATGTTATAGCTCAATCTGGCATTATTGACTGATCATGAGTAATCAACTAGTAAATCACTGTCAATTAAGGATGATGTGAGTGGATGCAAACATTAAATATGCATGATTTGAAAATATGTAAACTTATTAATAATAATCACAATGCAATATAGGACTGTAAAACTTTCAAAACGAATTAGCGTTTGATGAATGATATGCATTAGATATTTAGAAGTCATTTTTAAACACTCGGAGGATGATGTTACATCCGAGCTGCCATGACTTCATTGTGTTGTTTTTGATATATGACTGTCATTTCAAAATGACAAGTCAAAAGTGATGCGCAAAACTTTAAATGTTATTAATTTTTGATTTTTTTTTTAAATGCAATCATCAAACCAGTTTTTTTTATTTAATGCTTAAAGTTTATTTATTACATTTCATTTTGATCACAGTTTTCTATCACAGTTGTAGCACAGGTATAAAACGTGTAGCCGCTTGCACAGAATATACACAAACCGTACATAATCGACTATTTATTGGGGACATGATACATCTGTCAGAACATAACTAGCTGTACACTGGTTGTTTGTGTGCAGGGGAAAAATGCGGATGTGCATTTCTTGACAACTCCCAAAGCAGCTAGTAAGACAGCAGAAGAAGCAAAGCACTGCACAGAACAATATGAGAGCTCCAATCAGCAGAGAGTCCTTTAGCACTTCAAACTCATTGGCACCTATTTTTATTTTAAGATCAGTTATTTTTCAACTTTGCAATAAAGCCGAATGGCATGTTTTTTTTTGTTTTGTTTTTTTTTCCCCCTGGAATATAGTCAAAAGTAAAAGTTTGCTGCAATGAAATAGTTTGAAGATGTTAAATGCACTTAAGTACAGTAATGGAGTAAAAGTACTTTGTTAGTGTCCACCATGCTTAAATGAAACATGTAGGAGCCAAATGACCTTTTCATTGCCAAAAGACTTTGCTTGGTGTACAGTAGAGGGTTATTCAGAAACCACTCTCATCATTCTCGTGAATAACTTTTGACAAGATGATGAAACAGTGATTTTTCTAAACTATAATTGCAGTTGTAGCATTTTAGTTTATGTTTTTGTTAAAGTAAAATGACATGAAACAATGTATACTTTTTTCAAACTTTTTGTTTTTCAAACTTTTGTTTTATTTTCAAATATATGTAAAACAAACCATATTGTACAAACATTAGCAGACGTTTTTTACTTAACCAAAGGCAAACAAAGAGAAAAAAGTTAAATATCAGAGAGATAAAAAAACTTTAACCATGCAACTAAGAAATGGAAGGTACATACACCAGAAAAGGTCCCCCAATTTTTTTTTCAAAAAGTCCTTGGGGATTCTCTGACACTAAACAGTATTTTCTCACGGGTGCAGTAGGAAATAAGTTTGTTGATCCAATGTTTTTTAGATGGATAGTTAATTAAAATGCTTTTTTTTTTCAGCCGTCCAGCCAGAAGTGTAAAGTATTTTTTATGATGAAAAATATCCAAATTCTAGGATTATAACTGAGCTGGATATCTGTAATGTTTTTATGATATATCTACTATATATTCCTACGAATCAGATAAAACAGACTTCATAGCATATGAAGCAAGTTTCCTTAAGCGGCATTGCATCTTTGACATTTTGAAGATGTATTAGTATTTAACAAAAATATTTTTTGGGAGTCTAATATGTCCAATGCAATACAATGTATACATTTAAAAAAAAATAAATGTAATTATTTTTTAACATAAAAAACCCTGCATTATTGAATAAACATCTGCTTTATAAATATGCAGAATTTTTTTGAATAATGCAGAATGGCAATATTGTTTTTGGAATGTAGTCAAAAGTAAAAGTTTGCTGCAATGACAGATGTGTACTTGAGTACAGTTAGTGTCCACCATGCTTAAATGCACAGTAGGAGACAAATTGCCTTTTCATTGCCAAAAGACATTGCGTGCATTTCCATTTGGTAAATATCTTTTAAACAGGAAGGTCAAACTGATTTCAAGATCAGTTTAAGCTAAAAAGATCAAGACTCGAATGCTATCTTTTTTACTTGCTGCATAGAGCCATTGCACAAGATCAAATTACAATTTTTTGCAAATAATAATATAATTATTAAATAATCATACATAACTATATTAATATTTTCAGAATTAAAAAGATTTTTCATGCAAAAATAGAAATTATCCACACACAAAAAAAGTTAAGGAACATAAAAGAAAATATTTTGAAGAAGTTTGCAAACTGCTAAACGTTGGCATCTATGGTGGGTCGATGGTTACTAGTTTTCAAACTTTTTCAGAATATCACCTTTTGGGATCAACAGAAGAAAGAAACTCAAACAACTTTGAAACAAGTGAAAGGCTAAGTAAATGGTGATAGGATATTTATTTTTTGGGGTGAACTGTCTCTTGAAAATATAACATCCAGGCATTTGCACTACAGTTGCATGGACATTCTGCATGGTTGCATGTAGGCTTTGGGTGCCTGGTCCAAATTAAAACAACCCGTTCTCGTGTTCCCTATAGATGCGATTAGGATGTTTCCCTCAATGAGCTGTTAGGAATTTGGACTTTTATTTATTTGTTTTATTATCTGCCAGTCAGTGTGCATAAGTCAGAAAAATCAAACTTTCCACTATAAGACACATGATTTGAGCTATACCAGTAATTATAAAACCAGCAGCTGCAATACATGCTGGGAAAACATGCATCACGCTGGACATCGCTTCAGCTTGATGTATTATTATTGAGGCAGAGACGTGCCAGCGAGTTCATTCGGTTCTGGTGGGAACCCAACCAGTTAAGCATTGTCCAGAGCACTTCGGGGATGAGTGATTTTAAATGCAGCCCTTTGACTTTTTTCTGTTAATTCTGTTGTGGCTTGAATTTGCGCCTACAGATCCTACCAGACTCGAGCTCTCAGCCATTACTCACAGCCACTCAACTGTGGCTATAATCAGCTTGGCTATCGTTCATGCCATTCACTAAAACCTTTGATGACGGAAGGTTTAATAAATTTTACTCAGGTTTTGCTGGATTATTTTATTCATGGACAGCTTTAACTTTTACTTTAGTTAACTTTCAGACATGTGAAATGATTACCTGCTTTATTTGACTTTCTTCACTTTTATGCCACGTTTTAAGGTGTTAGTCACTTTCCGTGATGCGATGACCTTTGGGTTTTTGTGCAAAGTTAATAAACAAGCTTGCTTTTTCAGATTTGATACAATTATCTTCTCTTTTTGTGTGGTTAGTTGCACTGCATTTGCTTTGTGTGCTAAACCACAAGTTTCAGAAATCTTTATTATTATTATTTTATATATCTTGAATAAATATAAATGGTTGTTTACCATTGCATTAGAAATGGAGTCAGAAAATTCTGTTTTCAACACGAGTGTTCTCTTCTCTCTTTTTTTTGCAAATTAATCATGAACCAAAATTTAAATTCTGGGCCAAAATGGATAACAAAATTCTGGATGCTCTGAATAAAAACTGTGCCACTTGAACTGAAGTTAACGATCATCAAAACCATGAATTTCATTATAAAGTTAACCTTTAAAACAACATTTTGTTTTAAAAGTAACAAAGCTTATTGAATGACAGGTGAACTAAATGTTTCATTCATTGACAGAAAACAGCACACACACACACACACAGAAACAGATAGATTCGAGATTAATATAATTTTTGCTTAAACACGGGTCAGTATTGTCAATCCTGCATCCATGCAATTGTTCATGTTTTATAGTTTAATCGACACATGTCAGTGAATTATGATGTCCAAAAATAATTTAGGCCAAACAGCAATTTTCTATATTTGGTGCTATCAGGTTTTTCTTGCTTGTATGTCTCAAATCTGAGTAGGTACATTTGAGTTTAATCTTATGCTTCACTTTCATTCATAAATCCTCCCTTATGGCCTCATGGGGTAATAAAGTGTTCTCTGAATGCTCACTACACATTCTGTGTGCTTTTCTTGTCTGCCAGTAGAAAAGGTTTTTTAATGTAAGAAAGTAGGCAATGTATTCTCTGCAGTTGCTCATTGTTTAATCACTTTCTCACATCTGCTTGTTAATAGGGCTAAGGATAAATTGACTTTCTTGTTTTGCTGAAAAACAATGCTAAAGTCAGATATTCTGCTTTGAAAATGTGTTTTCCGTGCCCAAACGCTGCCTTTATTTTGGTTCTTTTAACCCGCCCAATGCTAGTTTAGCCAATTACATTTCAGCACCTTAGGTTGCCTTGCTGGAAAACAGTAGATTTCATTAATTCATTCAGAAAAGCTCTCAAAGCATTTATCTTTGACCAAAAAATGCCCTTCAGTGGACAGTTGCAGCCTCCAAAATGAGACGAAGATTCAGAGTTCCACATGAGGTTATTAATTAGCAAATAATATAAACAGTAAAAGCATAAACATTAGGTGTGCAGGTTACATTGTAACCTCGTGCCCTAACAACCCGCTACGTGACGAGATACGCAGTGATAAGCAATTTGGCTGTTTGTACCAGACAAACATGACAGAAATTTAAATACAGCCATTCAGAAGCACAGAATATGCACCCACTCACAAAATGTCAAGGTTTATAATCTATTTAATACAAACCTCTTTAACATTATTAAATGTAGAAGCTAAATCGCTCATATGTGTTCTAAAGTTCAAATTCCAAACTGTTTATTTTATTTTCAGGATCTGAATTGAACTATCAAAAGGGAGCTATAAGGAGAGCAAATTAAGAAACAAAGTGATGAACAAAAAATAAACTAATAATGGGATAACAAGGTGTGAGGGACTAGACAATAGACAGAAGAGCACATGGTACAAAGTCACAACACAGGCCATGCGCTCATGTAAAACAGGGCTAGAACACTCAGCTAATGAGGGAACTCATTAATTGCATGTTCACACATAACAACAGCACGTGGCTGTGTTTTCTGGACAATCACAAGAGTCACATAACTGAAAAGACATGAGGAGTGCCCGTACTCTGCCACAGAAACAAGAATTAACAAGACCGAAGTGGCAGAGTCCTGACACTGTACACATGATCACATTTAAACAAAGCCCCCCCCTCTTTTTCAGATGCACACAATAGCTTTGTTTCCATCCAATAAATTTTATGTGTTTTGGAATAACGCATCAAGAATGATTATAGGATATATGTCAAAATGCCCATACATTTTTAAAAAGGACATAAAAAACTTATAACTGAGTAGAATAAGCTTTTTATACGATAGGAAAAATTGTGCATTAACTACAATGGAAACACATTCACCAAATAAATGTCAGCATGAGTATCAAAGATCATCTGATAACAAAAATGGGAATGATAGGATGACATTAATGGACAAACCAGTGCACCAGCCACATCTGAAATGTTGATTTAGTCATTCTAAAATTCCTCAAAGTCCATCATAAAAATGTTTTGGAATTACTATCTCAAGAAGTTTCTTAAACAGCTGTGCTCCCAAAGAATGGCCTCACAGTCTTCTTAGGCCCAATGCAGCAAATTCAGTTTTTCTCTTTGATTTTTGCTGCCATTTGATCAGGTAGTGATAGTTTTGCAATCGTTTTATGTGATATTATAGCCCTTGTAATGAAGTTGATGGTGTCTAGCCATCAGGAAGAAGGAGATGGAGAACCGATTAACTTTTTAATAAAAGAATAAACAAAGCAAACATACGGCGGTAGCCCTTCATGGCAAACTAAAACACAAGCTCCAGGCCTAATCCTCCCTCATCTTCTGTCGTCCCTCCTCTGTGGGACTCAAAACAGGTGACGCTCATCAGCGTTCGCATCACCGGCCTCGCTTCGTTCATCTTCCCACGGTTCTCGGCCATGCCCCCCTTCGTGACAGCCCTCATTTTAGCTTGTTCATTCTCTGCTATTGTTTGTCCAGTGCACACAGTTTTATTGATTTTCCACTGGATTATCTTCTTTTGATTGAGTTATTAGCAGAAAATACAGTAGATCCTCACTTTTCCCTTTTTTGCCATTCAGTTGTATCATGTTCATCATTAATGTGAATTTTACTGCATTAAAAAGTGTTATTACTGTAGTTTCTTAAATAGTCTTAGTTAGATGATTTTATACGGGTTTAGACAAGCATACATGTGATTTGATTTTGAGACTGTGTCTATGCAAATTTCCCAGTGCCAAACTAGTGACATGATCTTTCTTCACAAAAAGCAGTTAACACACTCTAAATAGCATATTTTGGGGAATGAATTTACAAAAAGCTCTTCCATTTTATCATTATGCAGATAATTTGTTCTCTAAGCAGCAAGGCCAAATGTCGATGACATGCTGATGAAGTGTAAGGAGCATACGGTTTACAGTTGTCTGTCAGCAAAGGACTGTAAAGCCCTGTTATTTATGGTGGATTGTTTAGTAATGCACAACTAAACATAACACGGCCTGCCTTCGCCCTCTGAACCCCGTTATTAATCAGCTCTACCAGTTGCTTATTACAGAGCTACTTCCCACATCAGGAAATAACTGGAGGCAACATATCGATGAGTTTATTTATTTATTTATTTTTTTAAATAGCTCACTGAATGCAAACCATCCATACAGAAAGCAGTTTGTAACAAGCATCAAGTTCATATTAGACGAAAAGATTGGTTGCAGTCATAACACATTTTACACAAATTTTCACCACATATATAATTATGGGACAAAAGATAGTGATTTGGGATGAAACTATTTTAAAATGCTACCTGTCCTTTGTTGTATAATCTATTACAGTGTGCTAATCAATTGTCCAACAAGAAAAGGAACTGCAATATTACAGTAGTATTAATACTAATCGTCACCTTGGAATTGTAAGGTTCTATCTGCGTTCTGAATGATATTGAGATATGAGATATTCAAAGTTTTTGCATTCCATAGCAAACAGTACATGTGTAACATTTGGTTTTTTAAATAAAAAATCTTAAAATATAAACAAGTTATAAAAAACATCCCATAATGTAAATAAGTTGTCAATTAATAAGAATATGTCAATAACTTAATTTTGACAAAAATGTCAGATAGAACCTTATAATTCTAAGGTGACGTAATGTCCTTTATTTTCAGTATCTATAACAGAAGCACAAGATGGTGGCAGCTGTTTTTGCATGAAACAAGACAGTCCAGATCACTTTATTAAATAATTGCAAGCAAAATATTGATTTGAGTTTGAATGGTTTATTAGCTCACCAAATGCGAAGCTTTTGTGAGAAAATATTCCCCTGCACTCATACAGTGTTGAGCCTTTATAATCAGTTTTCATTAGTTGGTATTGGGGAAGAAATAACCACTTAATTGCTTGATTGACTAATAATAATAAGTATTCCAGAGATTTGTGCAACATTACTGTATGATAGGCCTGAACAATATATCGTTTGAACTTGGATACTGCAATGTGTGTATCTGCAATAGTCAAATCGCAGGATTAGATTATTTACAATATACAGTTATCTCTACAATGATGACCAAGTTATTTTACGTTTGATTGTTCAGTTTTTATATTTGTAAAATGTTAGGCCAGATAACCATAACAAACTGTTTATTTAACCTTTATTTGTCCTGTGTCGTATTTATATATGCTTAATTTATTTGATTTTATGCAAATGTAAGGCATGGAGAAAAAAAAAACAGATCACCCTAGTTGATCTAAATGAATGAAATCTGTCCAAATAGAGCTGTTCAAGTCATCTGATGAAATCATATTCGCAATATATATTGCAGCTAAACAAAATATTGCAATGTCAGATTTTTCCAATATCAGCCTTACTGTATTCACATCCCGCTGTACAGATCCAGTCATTTAAATGTGTGCAAATGACAGACTATGGGAACTGAAAATTAAGTGAAATCACAGTGGATTAATGACTGCGTTAATGAGGAACAACAATTATTACATGCACCTTGCTGTTCACAGCTGCTGTTGCGCGTTGACTTAAGGAGCACATTTATGGCACATTAGTGAATTTTAACAACAAAATATTACTTGACATACATTTGTAAACATTGTAATCATGTTTGGAAGTGTTCACACTCAAGAAACTCCATGCTTTCTGTTGATTGACATAGCATGTTGATATTACTATGCAATCTTGCTTTACTCAGCAGTACAACATGAGGATTAAATGAATTTAACCTTTGAAAAATTGCCTAGCATTGGTAAATGAGACCACATCTTTAGGCAGTATGTCCACCAAAGCCCTTTTTTTCTGGAGAATAGAATATTTATTTTAAAAAATTCAACAGGATATTAAAAAACGGCAGAAGCGTGACAGAGCAGTGAATGTCTCTTTCATGCTGAGAGCTTGGCATTTATGTCTGAAAGCGAAAAGTTTCAAAATGTTTAACTCAAACGTAATGCTCATCACTGCAACTTTTTACCCAGCAGTGTGGTGGTGGGTGGGACAAATACCACAACTGTCTGTCACAAAACTCACAACAAAACCGCAAAATACAGAACAATGGAACAAGAACTTCACAATGTATTAATATTTTTATTTTAAGAAACAAACTATCTGCAAAATCAGATACTAGTTACACTTTCAGGATTTTTTTTTCATGTGTATCAAAGAAATCAAAGTGTCTCAACAGACTGCACTTTCAAAGCGCTCTCAAGCGTTGACGGCTTGGCATTTTATGAAGAGCACGTGCCGTTTTTAACTTGCTAAAAAAACACTTGGACAACACAGCCTTGAGCTTTTGTTTGAGCCTGGACAGGGCGAGAGATACTGTAGGAGAGATGATTACATAAAGTGAGAAGGATCATCTTTCCCATTAGTCATAACAACAGCACAAGAAACATAACTCTGTGCTTGTTTGTTTGTTTTGTTCATTACTCTTGTACATGTCAGTAGCTTTGGGCTGTAAACCTATCATTGTCGGTATAAGTGGTAGCAGACAATTTTGCCCGTTTTGCTTTAATGAGGCTTAGTCTTTCACCAGCTGTATTTATTTTGTAACAGCTGTTTAGTTTCTGTAATAAATTCACTAATCAGCTTTGGGCTCTAAATCAGTGTCATCAGAATCTGACTTTTGAGATCATCGTTCCCTTTGAGTATGAAAAGCAGCAGGGATTTTGATGTCAGTGTGGTTTTGGGTGAAATACTGAAAGGTGCTGACTCCGTCGTACTAATGTTTCTCTAGTAAACCGAAAAATGATATCTTGTGTGTAATCTGAAAAGGCCAGATATTTTCGCCTTGACTGTGTTCTAATATGTGTAATCATTAGTAGCTGAAAGCCAGCTAACATAAACAAAGAAATAATGTTGAATCTGAATATATATATATATATATATATATATATATATATAATCATATATATATATAATAGTAATAATAATAATTAGTAGTATTAATATTAGTATTATAAATAATACTTTTAATAATTTAATAATTATTTTAATTATTTTTTTTATTATTAATGTTTTCCAGTATCATCCATTATTGAATGTTTAACTATGTCAGCCTGTTTTGGATCATCATTTAGTGCATCTAGCTGTAACATACTGTAGATGGATTTAAAGGATAAATCAGCTAAGAAATATGTTGTTCTGAATCTGTTTGACGTTTGGAAAACCCACAAAAAAAATCTGACCAGATTTTGTTCGTAAAAATGAGTCAGTGGGGTAATATATATTTTTGGACCTGGTGTTCTTAGGATTATCTTTATGTGTTTTCCACAGAAGAGAGAAAGTCTTTCAGGTTTGGAAGAACATGAAAGTGAGAAAATGGTGATGGTATTTTCATTTTTGGGCGAACTCTTCAATCTTGAAGATTCCCATTACTTTTAGAGCCCTGCACTTTTAAACATGTATGTTGGCTGGGTTGCTGTGGACAGCAATAGCCAGTTTTGTGAATTATATTGTCATGAAAGACATTTTAAAGAGCCTGTAACTGATGTTGAAGTCTGTATTTGAGACTACACACACAGACTCTCTTGTATAAACCTAATCATTCAGATCTATTGACTGTAACTCTTTCATCTTGATTCTTTATAACTGGAGATTAGACATGATTGTCTTACCAGAATCCAGAGGACCCCCCCTTTATTATTACTAGCACTTATTTTTTTCTTCATTAAAAATAATAGCATTTTTCAGACAATATATTTATCCATCTTTATCACCAGTATTACATCTGCGGTATTGGGACAACATGAAGGAATTTGGTTAATTTATTGGTTTTACCAATTTAATTAAATTGAACAAAACAATTAGGTTGTCTCAAATAAAGAAAAAAGAAAACGCAAGAATTGTGTTGTTTCAGCTCATTTTAAGGAAGTAGTTTGAACAAACAGCAAATGTCATTGTTTGAGTGTTTACTCGTTGCATACAGTACAAGCCAATTTAGGTGCATTTTATTTTGATTGTTTTATTATTTGTTTGTTTTCTTACCAGAGTAGTATTGGCTTATAATTTCATGTGGTTTTTGTTTATTGTCCATTAAATGAAATTCATTACATGATTTGTAAGCCAAAATTGGCAATGCTATCTAATAAATAACAGGTCCACATGTTATTAATATTATATTTGGCACATTGTGGACTCTATTTTACATTCTTGACGCAGAACGTTTTAATGATCTCTCATTTGTTTGCACAAACAGTGTTCTTGTATTAAAGGAATGATTCACCCAGGAAAAAACTAATTCTTCACACTGACGTTATGCCAGAACTGAATTACTTTAGATTTTTGGGTCAGCTATCCATTAAACACAAGGATTCAATTCCAATGTTTAACAAAAGTAAATATTTTCCTACCATCCAGCCTGGCATTCGTTCATAAAGTAAATCAGGAAATTTACACCGATTTCTGTGATTTTTAAAATATAAAAGAAAACAAAGCAGCAATTCAAGTTTAAATCTCTTGCAATTCTGAGCTTGCATCTTCTGCCACGTTTTTGCTGATTTGTTTTCTTGCTGTTAATAGTTTATAGATGGCAATTCTGACTGTATTTCCTAGAATTTCAAAATTTATGTCTCTCAATTCTGCTGTTTATCATTTTGCAATTTGGACTTTCTCACTTGCAGTTGGGAGTTATAAAATCATAAATGCAAGACAAAATGTGAGGCAGAAGTCAAGCATGTTTGTTTTTGTTGTTTTCTTTATCATAAAGAATAGAATTAATGAGTTTTATGTAAAACTCATTTAAATGTCTTTTTTTTTTTAAAGCAGTTTTAATTATCCTGATTTCTGATGAATATGATTTTCATTAAAAACAATGCATCTATAAATGTCTCTCTCTTATTCAGTTTTATAAACTCATACTGCCTCAGGACGCTTCAGCACCACAGATTAATAAAACCTTCATCACACCAATTATACAGAGTCATTAAATAATTACACAAATTGTGCATTTCATGGGGATTGCTCTCATTCACATTCATTTTAATATGGCAGTTTTATACAAGTGATTTTATAGCATTTCAGGAGACATTCCAGGGGAAAGTTCAGACGTCTGTTCTCAGTTTAACCTTTTAAACTTTGTATATGTGCGTCGGGTCAACAAACTGAGTAACGACTGATATTGTCAGTTCAGTTGATGAAATCGTTATCACACAAGCTTGAATAGCTTATTAAATATGCCAATGTTAATACTTGTGTTCAATTTTGTAGTTATTATTGTCAAAGCTAAGGATTATTACACCAAGTAATATTCTAAAGTAAAAACTATTTTACCAAAGTCAATAAAAATAAAATACATCATTTTAAAAGTTAAATTAAACTTTGTTTTAAATGTAATTTCAAAAATAAATGTATTTTGTGCAGTTTGAGCTTTTTATTCTTGCATCGTAATGCCTTACTGTAGAGGTAAGTTGCTGTGTGGACACAGGTGTGTGTATTTTACATCTTCGCATGGGGCTCAGATAGCAGGATAACTGCATTTTAGAAAAAGAGTGCCTCGTTTTGTCAAAAAAAAAAGTAATGTGTTAGAACACTGGCCCACTTTCCTGTTTCTCTGACCGAGGTAAATTGTGTTTGTTTGTTTGTCTGTCTGTGGTGACGCAGTAAGCAGTGTGTATTGGTAAAGCACCTGCGAGTCCCAAAATGATCAGAGTATTGCTGATCTTTAACAGGACGTGGTGTCCCAGAGACAGGCCAAGCAACCGAGCACAGGTAATCTCTCTTCCCAAGGCCCCTGAAATCTACTGCTTTAGTCTTAATCTTACTCCAGCTTCTTTTTGCCTAAGAAGAGGAGGTTAAGAGATAAGGTGTGCAGAAAGCAGAACAGAGAATGAAAAAAAGAGGAAAATATAGAGAGATAAAAAGGGCAGAAGCAACCCGTCATTGTGATGGAAAAAACAGCTTTCAGCAGCTTCTAATAAAAACTACACATGACCTAAAGCTCCGATGATTTTGAAGGACTTAGGGAAGATAATGTAGCAACCTGTTAGTGGAAATATTGGAAATCTTTTATCTTTTCAGCTGCTGAACGCTCTTAATCCTCAGTAAAAACAAGCTGTGAAGCTGCGCTGATCTGAAGAGGAAAGCGTTTAGACACACTCTCGCACAGAATTACGTTCACTTCATTCTTCACGGTGGCAGTACAGTATTGAGAAGTGTTTTGCTAGCAGACAACAGAGCAGGTTCAGTGCCGGCGGCGACTAGAGGACTTGCTGAGCGCACAGTCTTCCACAATCTACAGCTAATTGTGAATGATGAACCTGGGAATCGTAATGATTTTTCTCTAATGAGATCATATACAATCTTCATTGACTTTGAACACAGGGATGCCGTAAATTTGCTGCCTTTCTTGATTTCAAAGTTGTTATTGACAAATTATTTTGTTCTGTAATGAGCTTTAGAATCTATTCGTCCTGTCTGCCAGTTCATAGAACAATTCAACCATGCGTTACTGATCTTTCGTATAGTGTTTAATGTGGCTGTTAGTGAATGTAAAAGCTCTGCAAAGTTTCAAAGATAAAAGTGACTGATGTTTCTCCCAAAAGAAAGGACCTATTCTGAACTGAGTCTTCAGTAATTCTAGTCTGACTTTTTGCACAAGTCTTAGTTTTATAAGAAGCTTGTCTAATACAAGCATGCTGTCTTCCCTGGCAGAGGCCTGGATGAATTTACTTTTTGTAGTTGACCAGTAAAAAAAAAGGCCCTGTTTTCTGCTCTAAAAATCTCATTTTCATTAGGGATGGGAATCTTTAGAAACTTCATTGTTTTATCTGATTTAAATTCTAGGTGTCATGATCTGATTGGTAAATAATTCTCGACCTACACTTTCCCCCTATTTCTTTGTGCAAATTCATCTTTTTAACTTTGTATTTTAACCAGAATTGGAGGGGTTTTTTTTGTTTGTTTGTTTTTAACCCTCTAAGACCGGCGGGAGCGCCCGCGCTCCGGTTTGCGTGCCTCTGTTTAAAAGCCAATAAAAACCGAAAGCATTTAGGTAGGGCAATAATTTTTTTTGCATATGAAATCAGAGACGTTATACTTTCAGATCAAGCCCAAAACAGTCTCCTGTTGCAATGTTTTCATTCTTTAATGAGTTTACACAAATAGCCTAAAATGTTTACAACAAAAAAAACAAACACTTTATTACATAGCACGCGTTTGCAAGTGTGTTTTATAAAGGTTGTTATTGGTTGCTATGTATGTGACGTAATTACCTCGTGTTCACTGTGAACCTATCAGGTTGTCTCACGTGGTGATGTCACTCAGCGCGCTGTTTGATATACTTAACATGCACGCGCTTCACTATGTATGTGCGTGCGCTCTTCTCGTAGCGGTTTCCCTTTATCCGTGTCAGAACATCATAATTTCTTTCACACACACATGCACACAACACACACACATCCACATTTACACATACAGGCACAATATCAGACACACACACACACACACACACATACACACACTGGCATGGAGTCGTGACCGCACAACAAACAAAAAAATAGTCCGATGTTTTGGAGTTATAACTCGCGTCAAACAAGGAATTCTCCGACTCATCATCTGCTCCAGATTCTATTACCTGTAAAGACGAAGCTGACTTTTGTGAAGGATTAGATCCATTCCAAGACATGCTAGTATATTCTTTATAAATGCTTTGCTTTTGAGTATTATATGCTCATAAACAATGCTTTGCTTTGAGTATGAATATAAACATATTACAGAATAATCCCGATAGTATGACGCGCTATTTACTCTTATCGATTCACTTTTATGCCTAAAACATCAAACTTTTATACCTTTAAACTTACATTTTTTGCTGTATTGCGGAATCGTGCTTATTATTTTACTTACATTGATGTCGTTTTGAACACTAAAGCCCTCAGAACCCTCACCGATTTGTGGTAATTTGTAGAGATTTTTTTGTTCATCAATCGAATTGTTCTGTCTACACTGTTTATAAAAATAAGTGTATCTCACAAACGAATTGATGTAATTAGTCCAAATCAGTTTTATATAGTCTCAATGGGTTTTGTGCATGTTTTTTACATTGACAAGTTTGAGGTTTACATTTGTGTTATTTCTGTATATAGTAAAAACTAAAATAAAAAATAAGCGATTTTTCAATTTTTTTGTGTTTTATTGCACTTTTAAGCTATTTAACTAGTTAATATGGATTTATGACATACATAAACTTAAAGTTGGGGATGTAAGGATTTTATTGATATATGGCATTTGAAAATACTCAAAAAAATGACATCACAGCATGTAAAAATACTAAGATGTACCCTGGCGGAATTGTTCTATGGCAGGTCTTAAAGGGTTAATGATTGGAGTTTGTATGACAATTAGGCAAGGGCTGGTATAAGATTCTGACGGTATGATAACCTTGGATAAAAATAACATGGTTTCATGGTATGACGGTATTGTAATTACTGCTCTAAAATATATTCTTTTTAAATGTCTGGCTAAAAACAAAACCCTTTTCCCCTTTGAACACAATATATTTAATTTTGAGAAACATTTAAAATGTTTTGCGGCAGTAAACATGTCAGGCTAAATAATTACAACAACTCATTGACTTCTGCTGTCTTCATTTGTTTCAAAAATACAGATGTCTTTACAATTTACACCTAAAAAAACTAAAAAAAACTAAATAAATGTAAATAAAAAATCGTAAAAAAGTATAGCAGAAAATGTTGGCGGTATGAAAACTTTTACACACCCCGGTATACCTTTAAACGGTTATCGTCCCATGCCTAATGACAATACTGACAGTACTTTTAATAAAGAAAATTCTTTATTAAATGTTATTTCAGAAATTATATTTGCTTTTAGTTCAGAGAGCTAACTTTCAAAAATAGTAGTTTCGATGCTTCATTTGCTTCGGTTCATTTGTTTATACGATTCTGTTGTAATCACTGTTATGCCACCCTGTCCACATCACATTCTTTAGTGATTCTAAAGCTAGTCACACACCGGACTGCTGCACCATATCTTTAAAATTCTTACGTTTGTCTATCTTTGTCCAAATGAAGCAAATTCAGAGTTGTTTGTACATGTGCCTATCAAAGCTTATTATTTTCACGCCAGTGCAGGCCATATCATCACAATCAAATTTGAATACAGAACTGTTGAGCATTGACTCAAAATAGAGTAAGATTATTACTTTTTTTTATCCCACACCTTATTCATGCCTTTTTAAAGGATGTTGATGACTATGGTTTGAATTAATTCAGTAAAACCATCATTACTGTTTATGTCACTGTGAAATTCAGAAACCGAAATGGGCATTTGGATTCCAATACTCACTCTAAGAAATCACCAATCACAACATTCTGGACCATCAAACCAATCAGGTCAAAGTAGACTCTCAGAAAGGAGGAGTTTAGAGAGAACGGATTTCAGACACTTTGAGAAAAGAGCTGATGCTGCATTGTTCAGTACTTTAAGAGAAAACTAAAGTATTCCTTGACCTTAAGTGGAAGTAAACCGGTGGTAGGTGACCTCCAAAACTAAATTAGAAAGCTTTAAAATAGCATAGGAGCACATAAAGAGATGGAAAATCATCATGTTCCGTAAGTTGCTCTTTCTAAATAGACTGTCATGAATTTCAGTTTCTAAAAATGTTAAACATAATTTGCAGGCGGGTTGGGTGGGACATGCCCCCACCACAATCCTTACCAAGAAAGCCACTGAAAAAAGGTCTAATATGTTGATAGCTTATTTCACACAATGTATAAAAGCATTTTTAATCTGTTGTTTTTGATTATTGAATTCATTAATGTAATGCAAAATACTTTCCCGCTGATTAGACAGGCCTTATCTATAAACCTTGTCACACACATCAGGATTAATAAACAATAAACAGCACAATTATGTGCACAACACCACACACTCAGGGCTGTATGCTTTTACTGTGTGATCATAAGGTTATGTAAACTTTCCTTTTAAGCAGATTCAATATGCTAATCGCATGAATGGGGTTAAAACACAAATTGCATTAAATAATAGTAAAAAGTGCACATTTTAAAAAACGGTTTAGCTATTATTTTAATATTCAATACAGATGTAAAGCTGCACCCTATCAAGTTCAAAGCACCAGAGTCCCTACCACCTTTTAAGCCAAATCTAGTAGTGGTTAAATGTAATAAGATCTTATCCCTGCTGTTGCATAGAGAATGCATTGATTTAATTTTTTTTTTTTTTTTGTACCAGGCCTGTAAAAAGCCTTTTCTTTAGCCACCTTGTAGGCAATCAGAAATAATTTGTCTCAAGAGAATAACTGATTGCATTGATATTGATATATGCCTGTGCTTTAATGTAAATATTACAGGCAGGAGCATATTACGAGCATATGCAATAAGACAGTGTACCATGCAGTTCGGTACTCATGAAGAACGAATGAAAATGTAGCATATTTGTTGAATACAGCATTTTGTTTATCGAGTGTAACAGTTATTAATTTATTTTCATTTTTTGTTAGCAAATTGCCTCTAACTTGCAGTTCCATGCTTATTGTGTAGGTGTGTCTGCGGGGTTCTGCAGAGTGTACATTTTGGCGAATCCCCTTAGAATATTTCACAATGGCTTTTTAGTCACCATAACATATAGACACTAAAGAAAGAAGTCGCTGGAGCAGCTAAACAGCAGACACAGAACAACTGACTCAAGAAAGAGAAACAAGAGGGAAAGGGACAAGGTTCGAGGCAGGAAGAAAAATACTCAGAACTTAAGCCCAGAAAAGCCTGTGCTGTCAATACCCCTATTGAAGACAGAGCCTACTGGGGATCGCATAGGGGGAAAAGGACTAAGGATGATTACTTTAAGAACAGAAACACGATAAAATATAATGTATCCATAGATGTGAAACAACAGCACAAACGAGGTGAATGACAATGCATTAAGCATATGAAAAGGTGCTAGGTTAGTGTGCACAGATGATCATCATTTTATGACAGTATTTATTATAATTGAGGACGCTCAAGAAAAGCAGCCTTTGAGTAATTTGCAATGGTTGCCCTGACAGGTGCAGGTGCCGGTTACTCTAGGTTGCGTATCTTGAAGTACTTTAGTGTGTAATGACATTTAAAACTATGCTTCTGATTTTTCGGGAGCAGTTCATGGCTCTGCAGGGGACGGTTGGGTATCAGGGCTGTAATTATCAGAGAGGGTGTCGTTAAGGCGATGCACTGTCACACTTTTAGCAGCAGTGGCCCAAAGTGCGCATTTTGTGTGTCCGTGTGTATGTGATAAAAATGTGGTGTCAGACGACACACATCTTCCCTGTTTCCTCCCCTGACTCACGAGCTCTGTTTTTTTTTTGTTTTTTTTTTTTGTTTTTTTTTTGAGTTAAAAAAAGTGAAATCTTTCTTGTTCTAAGTAGGCAACTGAGACAGTTTACAGATCCCCTCCAGCTCTGGACTGTGGCCTGTTCATTGCGCTCTTTTTGATGTATTAATGTTTGACTCATAATCTCGTCTCCCTTCAGAATTATATAAATTCCTCTAAAGAGCCACTGGGAGACAGAAACTGACTGGAAAACCTCAAGTTTGGAGACAGTTTAACTCCAGGCTTTGGCTTGTAGGTGTAGGGTAGGGAAGGTACAGCTCCTTCTCTGGGCTTCTGCATTGTGTGGAGGTATCTTTAAATGTATAGAATTGTTGTAGGTGGGTTTTGGGGAGAAATTGTACCAGTTTATTGACAAACATATAGCTTATTGCCTCTCAAAACTCTCTCTAGTCTAAATCATTTTAATGGTATATTAAGGTGCCTGATAATATTCACTTGTTTTGTGTTGCACATTGCATCATAAAGATACATACTTCTAAAATGTTATTTTTATTGTTTGCATAATTGTGATGAAACTAATTTAAGAAATTTAGAGTAATTGCACATTTTATTTACTTTTATTAGTAGCAGTGAATTAAACTAATAAACTGTTTTGAACAAATGCAGTTTGAACTTTCTATTTACTAAAACATACTTATTGGGGAAAGTGCATCAAGGTTTCTAAAAACAACAACTGTTTTCTTGAGTACCTGCAGCACTGTGGAATGATTTCTGAGGAATCATGTGATAGTGAAGACTAGGGAAATGAATGCTGTGAGTTTGTGAGCTTTGTCATCACATGAATAAATTACACTTTAAATAATTATTCAAATGCATTTTAGCTGCTTTCGATTTTTGTATTTTTTCACATAATTACAGTTTTTACTGTACTTGATAAAGGCAGCCATGGAGCCATAAGAGTTTTTTTTTCTAATACATTTAAAGAACTGACCAACACAAGAATTGATGAGTCTTTGTAGAACATATTAAGAGATCTATTCATTCTTTATTTTCATTTTTTCATGATTAAATTTTCTTTCATTATAATTTTCAGTTTCTTTTGATTTATGATCAGGGCCAGACAAAATCTGTGGATATTCTTTGCTGTTTCTGAGAAGAATTTTGTTAAAATAAATAAATAAAAATCTGATGATTTATGTGGAATGATTTGAAGAGTATATTAACTAAAACCTTCACACATGACATAGATAATATAATAACTTTTATTTAAAGTTTACAATGCAAATCCAATTAGAACAGTTTGTTTAGTAAACTAAGTAAATCCACTTAGATACTATATTGTACTTAAAACATGTTAACATTTGCATATCATTCAATAATATTACTTAAATGAAAGAGAAATCTAAATAAATACATTTACACACATTTATAAGTAAATAAATGGGCTAAATAATCTGGGCTGATGTGGGCACATATTACAGATTCTGTGTGGGCCCAGTTACGGGTTTGAGTAATAGTAGTTTATTCTGCCATTAGTAGAGCATTTCCCCTGAAAACTCCCCTGACAATTAGTTAAATCAAAAATCAAGAGTAAAAGAATTGTCGAGTGGTCTCTTCAGTTTATTTGAAGCTGTACTGTATGTGTATATTTATTATTCTGTATCTGATGTCCATCTCTCCTTTTCTCCTCCATAAACACATCAGATGCTTTAACATTTATCAAATTCCACCATGCAAAGGATGCAAGTCACTTTATTTTCAGTAAACATCCCATCTGGAATTGATTTTTGATTTGACTTTTTCCATTAGGTAAGTCCATCTCCCTAACTGAATGATAAGTGGGAGTTTACCTAGGGGATTGTGTGTGTGTGTGTGTGTGTTCGGTTTTACTTTACTATAATTTGGAGACAAATGCTTTATTAGCCAAATATGACAGAATCTGTCTCTGCAGGCATTTGAAGATCGTTTAGGAAAATAAATGTTTTTTTAAATAAATTTTCTTTATATTGTAGGGTTGTTGAAAGTCTTACTGTAAATAGATTCATAGATGTGGTTGAACATTTACCAGTCAGATTAAATAAATGCACTTTTAAAGAACGTTAACGACTTTAAAATACTTAATCATGTGCTTTAACACATTAACTATGACAGTAAAAAAAGAAGAAGATGAAAGTGATCTTCATTTTCAGAATACAAATGGGTAGTAAAAGTGGGGAAAAAAATTCCTTTTAAACGATTTTATAGCTTCGGCTAAAAACCACTGGTGTTTTTTTGCAATTTGTCAGTCTCGAACAGTCTAGTCTCTTTTCTCATTACATTTCTGCTCACTCCTCCTAACCGAGCGTATCATATTTCAGATGCACTTACAGCTCAGGCTCAGCTTTGTAACAGATGGTCTCACATACATCTTCCTTGTGTGTGTCACATACAGTGCAAAGTAATGCAGTCTCTTTAGGATGCTTGACTCTTGCACTCTGACTCTGACTGAGCCAAGACAGGCCTGTAAATCCTTTGATGTCATCTCCGGGTTCCTGCAGTATCTTTCAATCAGCTCTTGGGATGAATCGCGGCCCGGGTGGATTGCCAGTGATGTGAAATCTTTTCCATTCGTAGATGAATTGTCGATGATCTTTCAACGTGGATGTGACAGTGGAAATGGACACTGAAGCTTTTCCAAGACTCACAACCACTAAGAGCGAAGCAGGCCACATGTTTCTGGTGTTTATATAAGGCTTCTTATTCTTTCATAATGATTTAGGCATCTGATTTCAGGTATTTTATGTAGTGGCAAAGGCAGTGGTGGTCTTACCGTTACAAATTGATTAAAGTGTGAAATTCGATTTTCTTATTAATGTAGCTTCATATTCTTTTTAATCAGTAATATAATCCGATCAGTTTTGATTAAATAAAAATAAAAACACAATATGATATATAAGAGAAGTAAAAATGAAATGGCTAACATTCCTGAGAAATAATGAGGTCAGTCTATTAATCAGTGTTGGGCAATGTTACTCAGATATCATTTATAATGTATTACTTGTTACTGATACTGCTAAAACACAACGCTGCAGCAGCATAAACATCATTTTCCCCCTTTCCTTTAAATAAACACTTTATTCAGAACAGGCGAAAAATGTAATATAACCAAAATATTTATAAAACATTTAATGTTTTATATAATACAAAACATTTTTACAGGCTTCAAGCCTAAATAAATTTACTTAAAGTGAAACTGAATCTTCCAGTGTGTTGGAAATGCTTGATACAGTATAAACACATGCTTGTCTTTTTCATTGGCACCCAAATTGCACTTTTTGTGCACGTTTTACTTTCTTGATGTTACTCACATTAGGATAAAAAAAATACCTCTCAATTAGCATTTATTTTCGCAGCATTTGCAGAGTCAGAAAAGCTGAAATAAATGCTTCAAATTACTAGCTGTGTATATATATGCACTTTGTGTTAAGTTTGTTTGTGCCTTTTTTGATTCATTTGTTTTTATAAATGTTTCGTTGTAAAGCCTTGATCTTCCTGCTGCCTAGAACAAATAGTAGATGTAGTGTGGTTGTAAAAGTGTTGCACACGATGCATCTGTTTGTGGTAAGAGAGCTACTGAGGAGAGCAGATGGCGTTGGACAAGTGGACGGATCAGCCCTCTTTCCCGACACGTTTGATTCCTGCCTCTATAAAGCCGTTTGAATAGTTTCACCTTTCAGACTCAAATGACACACTGGATCAATTTACTACTAAATGCATCCTCTCTGTTTCTGGACTGCGTATAGTGTCACGCTCGCACTCTCTGTCTCCTGTTTTCTTTGCTTTGTGGACATGCTTGTTGTCTCCATTAGTAAATGGCTCATAAATAACGAGTCCCTGGTGTCATGTGATTAGCTCCATCAATGAATGAACTAAGCTGTTTCTTTGTTTGTTTGTTTGTTTTATTTCCTTTTTGCTTTCTTCACAAAAGAGCATAATTGCGCAAATAATCACACCTAGTCTGAACTTGTGATACCCATACAGTGAAATCACACATCTAAAAGCATGAACATGTCTCAAAGGGATAGTGTACAGTTAAATATAAATCCTTTCTTGGTGTTCAGGTCTCACAGCATCTTTCAGGTCCCTGTCACCTTGCTGAAATGTCAATTTGCAGTTCTGTTCTACAGGTTTTCTTATTTTATCTGGTTACTCTTAAAATTTTAGCCACTCTTAAAAAGTTTTTGAGCACTTCTTATTTTGCATATTTTTTGATCCATAAATACATTTAATGCACAAAATAAAAAGTCTAAATTAAGTGTGTAATTGTTGTTTTAACATTGCCAATATTATTTAAATGCGTAAAACTATGCAAACTGCTCAGTATGCGGTATAAAAAGGGCCAAAATAAATTGTTAGCAGATGCCAGGCAAAGTCTGTGTATGCTGCAATGACTTCTAGTTGAGTTCTTTGTAGTCAGTAAAATGTCTGATGGGGTTTCTGTACAAATAAGAATTCCAGATTCCACTTTATCAGGTAATTTGTTCATTTTTACAAACACTTCTGTCAGTTAATGTCTACGTTTTAACTCTTTTTAACACTAAAAACTAAGTTCCCCGTAACTTACTTCCGAAAAATCCCAAAACTGTCTCTCTGCAAGTGAGAGACAGAAGTCTTCATGCACAAATCTGTCATCATGGCTTAAAGTGCACATCAGTCAAAACTTTTCACAGATTCTGAGTGGAGCCCAGAATGCCAAAAACTCTGAAACAAAACGCTTGCTCTCATATAACGGTAAACTGTTCACTTATCTACGGTATTCGCCATTGAGTGCTGGCATCTCACTCATCTGCGAATTTTTAACACATTCACCTGGTTCCTCCAGTTCCTGCTTTAAGTCTGGGCAAATGTTGTTAGCAACACTGTTTACCCAATTACTCATGCACCTTCAGAGACTCTCAAGCAAATGACTTTACGTGTGTTTTCAAATGTTGAGGTTTCAGAATCGCTCAGTGGAGGCACAGTTTCATTTTAGAGATGACATGATTATGGGCAGACTTCCTCTTTTTCAGACTGTTGAATTTGGACGTATGCTTGTTTAAACTGGCATCTGAAGCAGAGCACCATTGGTGTGATTTTAATACGGTCCATACTATGTTAAAGAGCCCCTATTTTGATTTATAAAAGGTCGTATTTTGGTTTTAGAGGTTTCCAACAACAGACTGATATGCATGTAAGGTCAAAAACCACTTTCAATGTCTTATAATATGCATTTATTTTTACCTTATTATCCCAACGACTCCCATATGATTTTAGCAATTGATTTGTTCTCAAACCCCTCCTTTGCATGAGGCTAATCTGCTGTTATTGCTCCGATGATCTAGTCTGTTGTGATTGGTCGACTGGGTTCAACGCGAGATGCCCACCACATAGCAAAGACAAACGGCAGAGGATTGCGAGTTCAGAAACGCATTTAAATCGCTAAAGGAAGAAGCACGTGTCACGTTTTCAACATGGTTTTGGACGAGGAATATGTAAATACCCCATAAAGATTTAACATGAGAGATACAGTACAAGCACTGATCTATAATAGAAATGTGATTAAAAGCCATATGGAGCAATTACAAGTTAAACACAAAATTAAATAACATTATATATTTTGCAAACTACTGAAAACGAGGCAACAATTTCAATTACACTTACATTATGATCTGGAAGAAGAAGAAACTGGTCTGTTTAAACTGTAACAGTTACTGACAAAGTCTGACAAAGTCCCATACATAATATTCTCTGCTGCTGCTTCCTTTAATAGCAAATGGTTGATGAGTCCAGTGTTGCAGCATAGGTTATTAAATCAATCATTAAAAAAAATGACAGGAACAAACACAGCACTAGGTTGGCTATACTGTGATATTGTTCTGGAAACGAACTTTAACCCTTTAATCCTTAATAACTTTAATTCCCTGCAACTGAATCTCTGTCATCTTCATGTCATGATCAGTCCGGGGATCCCCCACTCTCCACTAGTGTCTGAAGGGAAAGGCGCGTTCACGATTTACCAGATCCGGTACTACATATTTGGTGATGTACCAAATCAACGTCGACACGTGCAGGCAAAAGATCTGAACCCAACACGATTCATTTTATTCGACTCTGAGTAGACTATTTAGTTAAAGTATCAATAGATTTAAACCTCAGCTGGATGTTTTCATTCACTTAGTGCTGTGCTACACACTGCATGGAAGGTCATTTTCAAAAATCCATAATAGGGGCTCTTTAACACTGCAGAATTATTAGCCTTTCTTATCATTTTGAGACTGTTTGAAGCTGACGCAAACTCAGACAAAAGCTAGGTGCAAGAAACCATGTTTAGCAACAGGATCTTTGGTGGTATTTGCTATCTGATGTTTTCGCTTGCATTAGCTGGAATGGCAGGTTTATGTATCTTTGGAAAAGAGAGTACTTGGTGGTGGTGTTTTTGGCACCTTGCCACAAGTTTACCGCAAACCCCTAGGCTTTTGGTAAACCACCTCAGGAAAAAGTTATAATCTTACACTTTCCCCATCTCCAGCGCTTCACCACTCTTCATTTAAGACCACAAGCAGAGCGGCTCCAGCATCTCGTCAGCAAAATTGGAGCCACCTTTTTGTGTGGACCTCGGAGGGAGTCAATTTCACTCGAGTTTGTCCTCTCATCCAATAACGTAGAGCTTTTTAGGCATTTAAATCAGCAGCTTCGCAAATAATTCCGCTTTTTTTTTTTTTAATAAAGACTTTTTTTTTCTCTCTCCAATTTGGATCGCATTCGTAATGTGCCATTAAAGTCTGCGAGTTGTAAATCATCTCAACTGATAGTCTTTCATTCCTCACCCTAACGCTGCCCATTGAATAATGAGCATCTCTGATTTATAATTCAGAGTGGAGAGCGTGAGAGTTAAGCATCATAACTAAACCACAGCCACTCACTGGAGCTGAAGCAAAACTGTTGCTACTGTAGCCACTAATTAAAGTGCACGTACACACGCGCACGCATATTTACATCTTCATTTAATTCACATTATTAGCAGCAGCCTCAGAATACAGATGGTTTTTCTCTGCTGTGCATATTAAACACATGGAGGAAAGATGAGTGTTTCTGGTGACAAAATGCACATCCGCTGCAAGTATTAGGCAAATGACGCATGTTTTGCATTCTAGAACGACTGTAATTCTGCTCCACGTTACTCAAATACATCAATGCAGATACGCTAATCCTGTCAGGTCCTTTGTTGTAGTGGCAGCCGAGGGAAAAGTACATCGTCTCAGGTGTGTTTTGCGGCCAGTAATCATTCTTTGTGCTGACTGGCAGGAGATAATGTAGAGGACAGACTACCCGTCGCACTGCAGGTTTTATCCTCTGTTGTGTAATAGAGATATTCAAGAGCAGAAATAAGATCATGCCAACCTCATTACTCACAGACCACCCGCTTCATTGGTTTCTAAATAATAAAAAAAAATGAAGATGTGTTCCAGATTAATAATGTGTTTTCGGTGCAGCTTAAATTTACAAAGCAATACTTCCAGCCTCTGTTTATTACAGTATATTGTTTTTGTTCTGTGCCACAGCCCGCAAGCTGAGGAAGATTGGACAGATGAAAGGTCCGGATGAGGTCGGCGCAGTTCAGGGCCCGTCGGAGGTTGTCCAGTGCATGTCGCCCAAGCCCAACCTGACGTTCCACTCGCAGTTGATCTTCCTGAACATCCTGGAGGCCATTGAGCCCGAGGTGGTGAACGCTGGCCATGATCATGGTCAGCCTGACTCAGCGGCTGCTCTTCTCACCAGCCTTAACGAGTTAGGAGAGAGGCAACTTGTCAAAGTAGTGAAATGGGCCAAAGGACTTCCAGGTAATTAAAGCATGCCAAACTGCCATCCATTTTAGATTAACTTGTTGGCTTTTAGAAAGGGGTCAGTCATTTGTTTTTATCTATTAATTTAATTCAACAATACAAGTAATTTGACTTTGCAAGACACCTATTTAATGATCTTCAATGATTAAGGAATTTCATGTTGTTAACATCTACTGTATCTGTCAGTCTATCATTTAAAAATATATTTTCATTCACAAAAAAAATACTTGTTTTAAGCAAGTTTTATCAACAATTGTTGAATTTTTAAAATATAAAAAAATATATCTTTAGAAGTTAAAAATATGTATATGCCTAAATGTCATCGATATAGAACAATGTAACAAGATGAAGATGTTGTCTGTTGTTTCAGATCAGGAGAGCAACAGATAATTATTTGGTTGTTTGTTCACTGTGATTTAATTATGGTTTGTATTTCCAGTTCAGAGGCTTGAGGAGAGTAGGTGTTTTGTAATCTACTTCACTCTAATGGCTTTGATAAAAGGCTTTTTGAAAAGGCAGACTTCAGTCATATGTAAAACACCATGGCAAAGCCATCAAATACTCTGGAGAGAGAAAGGGGCGTGGTTTGATTTGTAACGTTTTTTTTGAACCTCAGCATGTGATTAGTTGATGGAACCAGGCTGATGTGATTGGTTGCAGTTCTTCTGTTATTGATAGCATTAATAAAGCTGTAAGGCCTGGCGTTTTATTCTGCACTCAAGCCAGTCATGAATCAGTTCTAAGGAAAGTGAGATCAAGTTTTAGCCTGGAATTTTCCAAGGCTTTCCTCTTTCATTCTGAAAGAACTGCCTGGTCTTCTGCAAGACTGAAACTTTTTAGTTCATCATATCATTTGTATATGTGTATATGTTATATATGTGATCTATCGCTGCAGGATATTGGAAAAATCTGATATTGCGATAAATATTGCTATATGAATAGTTTCTGAAGATTGTTTAAATAGCTCTATTTGACGGTTTTCTGGGGAGCCTAATAGTATTCAGGTACAGAAATGTAATAATCACAATGCAAAAAAAATGTTTCTAGTTCAAATATCAAAAAAAAAGAAAATCTTAGACAAAGTAGATATTGTTTCATTTTTACCGTCAGACGAATTAAGTAAAAATTACCTGCCAGTGGGGTAAGTGAAATAATCTTGTTTTCGCTTTGAAATGTAGATATTTCTACTAGAAACAAGATAAAAATTCAAAGTTAGAAAAGTTAGAAAGTTTTTTTTTTTTTTTTTTTGCATAAATCTTAAAAAGTCCATATAAATACCGTTATTAAAGGGGTGGTCCAGGGTGTATTTTTAAGGTTTGGTTGTGTTGATGGTGTGCAAAGCAATGTGTGCTCATGCTTCATTTGTAATAAAAAATCAGGTTATTTTTCATATATCTTACTTTGATTATATACAGCCACTCTGCTAACATGAAAACGGCTGTCATGTTTCCTAGTTTTTCTGAAAGGCCCGCCCTCAAGAGACTCTGAATGGTCAGCTCACATAATGTGCTGTGATTCTTGGATTGGCTCCATGTTACCAGGAAGCATCTTTCCTGTAACATTGCAGCACATCTGACCACGGCTTAGCTGCATGGCATGTATGCTCATAGCCTAAAGAGTTTATGACATCATTAACTTGGATGCATTTTTTGTAGTCCCCAAACTTTCGTCGCTGTAGGCTTTGCTAAGCAAATTCTGTAAAACCCAAGTCTTCCATTGCATTGAACTTTGAGCGTCTTGCAATCAGAGATGTTGTTTATGTTCTCACAGCTACATTATATATCAGGGATCACCAAACTTGTTCCTGGAGGTCCGGTGTCCTGCAGATTTTAGCACCAACCCTAATCAAACACACCTGAACAAGCTAATCAAGCTCTCACTAGGTATACTTGAAACATCCAGGCAAGTGTTTTGAGACAAGTTGGAGCTAAAGCCTGCAGGACACCAGACCTCCAGGACCGAGATTGGTGATCCCTGTTATATATTATATTTTAAAGTTTAAAATATGATATCGTAGTGGACCACCCCTTAAAATACAATTCTATAGCTCATGGTCAACTATAATTCAGACTGGATATTGCATATGTTTGCGATGTAACTACTGCAGATGCGCACATTGCGATATCGATGCTGAAACGATATATTGTGCAGCACTAATGTGATCACACTGTATTTTAAGTACAACTCTCTGCTAACAAACCGGTAACTAAGACTTTTACCTCAGTAAACTTATTAATAGATGGTAAGTCCAATATCTTAATAATAGGCAGTTGTAAATCCAATAGTTAATAATGGGAATGTGTACTAATAATTACAATAATAACTAATGACGGAAATATAATTTTTTTGGTTGGTTTTTTGGAGATTTTTTTGGAGCAACGGCAGGTAAAGTCTGATTCATGGCTTGAGCTGGCAGAGCTGAAATAGAGTCGTAAATGAAGTTGGTCTGAAAAAATAGCACCCAGGCAGCTGACAAACTGTGAGCTATAGGCAGTGAGCACAAAGCACAGATACGTCTCCCATCTCTCCCCGTCTCTCAGGTTTCCGTAACTTGCACGTGGATGATCAGATGACAGTCATACAACACACCTGGATGGGAGTGATGGTCTTTGCTCTGGGTTGGAGGTCCTACAAGAATGCCAACGCGCGGATGCTGTACTTCGCTCCAGACCTGGTCTTCAATGAGTCAGTCTCATTCTCTCTCTCTCACGTCCACACTGCTCTTATTTGCCTGTTTTCTTTTGTGTCCAGCATCCATCCGTGCTCTACATTGTTGCCTTCTCTCTCTCATTCCATTTTCTTCCTCCGCCCATTTGTTCGTCTTGTAAATGTACTAATCCATCTTTCCTCACACTCATTTTTCTTTCATTTCTCCTCAGCGGCCTTTTCTCTACCTTATTCCATCTCTCTGTCTTCCTCTCTCTCTCTCTCCCTCAGTCGGGCAGGTACATATCTTGTACTTCATGCACACAATAACAGCCTCGTCGTGGATGCTTCCAAGATTCATTTATAATTTACTGCTGGCTTATTATGGTGTGGAGGATCTTTGTCACAAACACAATCCCAGGAGAGATTGGATTTTTTAGGGGGCTCGCATGCTTTCAATGGCCTTTTTCACCAATACCTGAAATAGAGACTTCCTTCCCAAATGCATCTTGGCCATTTTCCATACTAGTTCAGTGCTGCTATCGGAAATAGTGTTTTAGCCATGAAATAAATTTCATTTAGCGGGTGATTTTGGCAGTCATTAGATAACTGACAGCACTATTTTGTAGCTATTACTGTAATTAGCAACGGGAAAGTTGAAATGTTGAGATGTCCCGTGTCTGTCTTTTAATCTTCCTCTTTTCTGTCAGTCGTAGGATGCACGTCTCCAGCATGTACGAGCACTGTGTTCAGATGAAGCACCTCTCGCAGGAGTTTGTGCTGCTACAGGTCACACAGGAAGAGTTCCTCTGCATGAAGGCCCTCCTCCTGTTCAGCGTCAGTGAGTTAACCGCAGCGCCCGTCTGTGTCTGTTTGTGTGTGTGTATGGATAGTCAAAACACACTTTTCTCACAGATTACTCTTGGATATTCACACCTGCTTTAATAATTAGAGGCATAATTCCCCGGTTTTGTGTCGTTAAATTTATTCGTTATGCTAAGTAAACATACCTAAACTTTAATGAGCCAAGTATCTGTATGCTGAAATGGGGACTTTGACCCACCTCAGAAAACTTCTTATATTCAGTAATTCAAATAAATTTCTGTAAAAAAAAAAAAAACCTCTGTAGTCCACTAATTTTGTTATTAGTCATCATATAATATCCACTCATTTTAATGTCTGAAAAGTGTCTCCTTTTTATTACTTGCAAAAAAAATAATAAATTGCACACAAAAAAAACTTCAAAAATGACTTTCATTTTAAATTCAGCAATTCAATTTAAATGTAAATGTTTTTTGTCTTTATGCAAAGCATAAAGTAGAACAGCAATAACAATGGAAGAACTGTCTTTTAAGCTTTGTCCTACATTTTTGTAATAGAGTGTTAAACCTCATATAAAAGGAATTAAAAATAAAACAGCTCATATAATATTTAGTTTGAACAGCTCATATAATATTTAGTTTGACCTCCTGAAGGTTAAGTACCTTCTTTCACTGACCACTTGTTTAAAAAAGAAATAAGAAAGACTATCTTAAAAGTTTCCGTCCCTATTTCACACCCAATTTTTAGTTTTGTTCTCATTTCGCTATTTTATACCCAGTTTGTAGTGTATTTTCTATTTATATTACAAACAACCCCACCACAGGGAAATAAATAATGCAAAAAGCAATAAGCATGCACACAAAACCAGTGCATTTCATTGAAAACATGTGTGCGAGTTCAGATTAAAGTGTTTTATTTCTGTTTCTGCAGTTCCAGTGGAGGGGCTGAAGAGTCAGAAGTATTTTGATGAGCTGCGTCTGACGTACATAAACGAGCTCGATCGTTTAATCAACTATGGCAGAAAGACCAACTGTGCCATGCGCTTCCAGCAGCTGACACGACTGATGGACTCACTGCAACCAGTTAGTAACACACACACACATGCACGCAATTGACAATTAGTTCATTACATTTATTCATCAATTATTAAACAAAAATCTTGGATATTTTCCACAAAAATACAAGGGAACAGAACGGCTTCCAACAATAATTAGGATAAATGTTTCTTGAGCACCATATCAGCATACTAGAATGATTTCTGAAGGATTGTGTGACACTGAAGATTAATGATGCTTACAATTCAGCTCTGAATCATTACAAAACAGTAGAAACTATAATAATATTTAATACTTTAAGAATATTTCAGTCTTTACTGTATTTTTAGGAAATAAACTCAGCCTTGATGGGAATAAAAGACTTATTTCAAAACACTAAAGAAGACCTACTATGCCCCCTTTTTACAAGATATAACAAAAGTCTCTGGTGTACCTTAAATATGTCTTTAAATTTTCAGCCCAAAGCCCACAGGTCATTAATCATACAGTGCTCTAAATACCATTTCGATTTTTAAAGGGGTAATGAAACGAGATCTCAACTTTTACTTGAGCTTTTGATATATAATAGGTCATCCGACTAAAAGGACGTCTTGTAAGATTTATAGCTGAAAACACCAGACACCAGGAGCAGAAAACGCCAGATCCTGTAATGTTACCTGTCTTTGATGTCATATGTAGGTTAAACACTGCCTCCACTGAAGATGATCAAATCATGATTCTGTAGCACTACCCACTCACAAACTGAAGGAGGGATTCTAAAACTAGTTTAAAATGCAGAACTGTTATCCAATCATAGCAGGGGCCGTTTACTTTCATGCTGTCAAAGCAGACCACCCAGAAAGTCAAATCCAGTGTAGAAAAAAAAGCAGATTTCGTATTGATTTTTATGTTTTGGGAGTACAAACTATGCAAACGTCGTAAGTTTACCTCAGACAGCTTAAAACAATAAAAAGCCAGTCCATGACCTCATTAACTGAAAGCCAAATTACACTTTTTTCATGTGTATTTCTTTAAATGCAAATGAGCTGTTGCTTCCTTTCCTATTACCAGAAGAAGGTGCTTTTCCACCGGTGCTTTTCCACCAGAAGAAGGTGGTCTCAGATAGTCTTATGCCAAAACATCTTTTTGTTTTGATCATGTTTATCGTGGACTCGTGATATTGTATTTTTTCATCATCGTGAAAGTTTATCATGCTTTTTTTTCTTTAAATTTTGATTTAAAATTGTAGTTCGTACAGTAGCAATGCTCTGAATTTCAATTAAATCACTGTCATTCTTTCCAGCTCAAACATACCATTCTATGTAAATTAGGCTTATTATTGATGAACATTATTCACAGTACTCAGCACTATTTGCATTTGGCGTATACTTTGCTCCAAAGTTACATACATTGCATTCAAGTTATACATTTTATCGGTTTATCCAGCCCCTGGGATTTAATGCCAAGACCTTGCCATCACAAGCATCGTGCTTTATTTTCTGAACTGTTGGATCGCCTAATTCTAATTCACCTAATGGTGTACTTTTGCCATCTGATTAAAGCAGACATTAATTTTTTTGATATATTTCATGAGATTTTTTTATCATGGCAGCAGCAATTCATCAAGTGATGGAGAAGGTCATTGTGACCTTGATTTGCACTGATTCATGTTCCTCCAGCATATAAAAATAACAACACTGACAACACACACACACCTCACACACACTTCTTATATATAGATCATTTCGATGTGGTCATGCCATTGGCCCGTAAACATTTCCTTGTTATCAAACTATTTCATAACTCTAACAAGAGGCAATTTAATTATAACTTAATGTTAAAACAGCATTAATAACATTATTTAGCAACGTGCGGCTCTTTTTTGGATTCTCGGAAGCAATAGAAATTAAAAATGTAAAACAGGAAATACGTTGGGACCATTGATTTTGTTTACGTCCCTCAAAATGGTCTCCATTGGATCCTCTAACTTTCTTCAAGACCTCATGGCTCTGCCCGTTTCCATTTTGAATCAAGTGCTCTTTTGGTTAACTCAAGAAACTTTCAATCTTTCAGAGTCTTATTCTAGCATTTGCCATCAAGCCAAAGCCAATACTGCCCTTTGCATAGTTCATTATTTTACAAACTGATATTTTGGCCAAATATTTTCAGAGAGCCCACATAACTACAATGTCTACCTTTAAAACGCCCAAATTTAGCTGATCGTGGCAAGTGGTAATGGTCCGTTGTAAACAAGACAGCTTTCTTCATCCACACGAGGAAGTTCAACCTCATCCAGTAAGATATGACTTCATAAATCCTGAAGTGTTACCAATTTTTCATGCCTAATGCAGTTATTCAGCAGATGTCTATAACATCTGGCACTAATTATGACAACCTAATGTGATGCATTTACTGATTACAATTGAGAAAAACAGACCAAATCTCCAGTATTTGAAATATTTGATTGACAGGCAATCAGGCCAATCATAACAGCGACATTCTCTGCCCCCGTCACTGGCCACCATGTTGTCCAACAGTCACTGTAGTAGAGTAACATTCAAACATTGGCGATTGACATGAAAAAAAGTGAAAATGTGGTTTTTCGCAATGCAGACAGCAGGTATACCCAGAAAGGCTGGGCAAAATACAATTTCACCAGTGTCACTGTTTGTTTGTGTGTTTGTTAATTAATTAAGGAATCAATATGTAACATCTTAATTCTATTCAAATGATCCAAACGTCCCATCACTGCACTTGTAGGCAGCAGCTTGAATATTTTCTGTTGTTGTTTTCATTTCAAGAGACACCATGTCCTGTCATGCTGCGACACGCAATAAAGCTACAGTATCTATGTAGAAACTGCTTCTATTCTCACAGCTGAACAACCACGCAAATATTAGGACAATGATCTCCTTAGGTGCTGATTACAGTGCCGTTTGTAGTGTTAAATGTTACCAGTGTTAGTTTGAATACCATTTTGCATGACATTTTTTGACACACTGAAAACAGAAGCAGACAGTTTACCTCAGATTTTAGAAATCAAATAACTTGCAAACATAGTGTGTGAAAATAAATGACACTTAGCATGTACTTTTAATTTGATTGACAGGCAATCAGGCCAATCATAACAGCGATGTTCTCTGCCCCCATCATTGGCCGCCATGTTGTCCAACAGTCACTGTAGTAGAGTAACATTCAAACATTGGCAATTGACATGAAAAGTGAGGTTTAATATGTATTGATTATATTAAAACCTTGGCATTTCATTGTGAGTTACCTGATTGAGCTGATACCAAACATTTGTGGGACAATGAACTACTGAGGGCAGGGTATTGTGAAGGGTCAACTGAATCACACATCACACGTCTCACCAGCTTTGACAACCCAGTGTTCAGTTATTCAGAAAATAGTTTTATTTTTTTAACATTTCGATCTTTCCCCTCCTCTTTTGTTTTTTTCTCTCACACAGGTTGTTCAGAAGTTGCACCAGTTCACCTTTGACCTCTTTGTCCAAGCCCGGTCCCTGCCCACGAAGGTCAGCTTTCCCGAAATGATTGCAGAAATAGTCTCGGTCCAGGTGCCAAAGATGCTCGCCGGCCTGTCTAAACCAATCCTGTTCCACAAATGACAGGACCACGCCCCCCAAACCACCAATCTATACCAAGCCCACCCAGGCCATATGAGCCAGTCAGTTTGGTCTGATCCAGCCTAAACCAGCCTGCGATGCTTTGAATCTGGACTCGAATTGAGCGACGAGACTGAACAATACTGATTTTTTTATTATTTTTTTCTCATTTTTTTAGCATTTTCCCTCCCTCTCTCTCTCTCACTCTCCCTCCCACCCTTTCTATCTCAGTCTCGTCTCTCCCTCCTTTTGAAAAATGGCCCTGAAAAGTAGCGGGACCATTACATCATTACAGTTGTCTATCTTCTCCTCGGAGATGATTTGAGCTCATTTTCTCAAACTGACAGCATGGTGTGAAGCAGGTTTTGTTCTTTCTTTAGACCAGCAGTTATCCTTCAAGAGTTACAACGTGTTGCCTGGTGGACAGGTTGGAAAAAAAAAATATCACACTGAAGTTTCATCTGAGCCCTTAATCAAAAAAAAAAAAAAAAAAAAAGAAGACATTAAGCAGATCCCTTTCCAAGTCTGCGACCTGCCTCGACTCTGTGCATAGCGGGAGAAAAAGGTTTCATTTATTGTCCATGACTTAAAAGACCAGGACAAAGCAAAGCAGCATGCATAGAGAAATACGTTCGAACGTGGCAAAAACCGAGACAGAATCTTTTCACTTGTGACTAAAATCCTACTAAATACAGTACCGTGGTATTAAAACAGTACAGAATTCAGAACGGCTATCGGTCCTCCTCCCTGCTTTATTAGTTTATTGATTGTAAAACAAGTGCTTCATTCATTTCTTATGAAATGTAGAGGCTCTTCATGAAAGCTTTTTAAAAGGCATCATTCATTCAGGACGTTCAGACCATTTCTGACTATTTTGTTCATTCGAAAACCGCTCAGTTGGGTTAGAAATTCACTTTCGCCGCTGAAAACTAAAGGACAGCATGATGATGATGATAATGGCGATTATAATAAAAACATCTCACGGTCATTAAGGAGTTGCCTCCTCTAGACAGCAGACTTTTGTTAAGACGGGGCCCGAGTGCCCTTATTTACAACCTGGATGTTGCGGTGCAGGTTTTTAAGGTATAATGTTGACAGTTTGTATATAGAACACAACAACTACAGCAATGCTTGGGTCATCATACAAGATCTTCAAATATATATCCGTATCTAAATCTATTTAAATCTATGCATGCTGTCTTCATATCCATCACTACAAAACAAGAAACCAATAACTGCATGCTGAAGCCCTAGATATTCAAACCAACCAAACTGCATTTCCAGTAAGCTAAATGGATATTGTTAGGAAACGGGACTGTTTCCCATAAAGCTCTTACTAAGTTACTCTCTCTTTCACTGTCCTTAATGGAAGATTTGGCAAGGTAATGTTCTTGTGTATATATGTAAAAGTTAAGCGTGGTTCTTTTCAACCTTTCTATGTGCTAATGTATGGATGTAGTCAATAGTTTTACAGTACAGTTTCCTCTCTTTCCTTTAGAGTAAGTGCCACTGAGGGATTTGTATTTCTCTGCGCTAGCAATAAGTAATCACATGCTTAACACAGTCTTTTAACAAGCTCTTTTAGAATACCAAAACAGGCTTCAGACGGCGCACACCTTTAAAAACAGACGAAAAGGAGCTATGCTTATGTGCTAACATAACGGGACAGTACTGTTATCTTATCAGAAACTCGTACCAAACATCTTAATCGCCATCAAGTCGCGAAGCAACGGCAAGCGGTGCTATAAGCTCTCCTCTTTATTCACCTGGGTGTTAAATGAGACGAAAAAAAAAGACAAAAAAAAAACAACAACACGTATTTTTTACTCGGCTTTTGCTTCAATTAAAGCATTCTCTATTTATCTGTCAGAAAGGAACATCTTTACTCGCTTTCCTCGTACTCGGGCGCTGTGCGTGTTTTCTAGACGTCGTGTCAACTTTTTTCCTCTGCACGCTCTCCGTTTCTAAATGATTGAATAATGCCTGCAGTGTTATGTATGTAGATTACTCTTTAAAGAGCCCAAAAATCGCGGCGCTGTGTTGTCTTTGTCAGGCCTGGGGTGACCTGGGGTGTACTTTCAGCAGAGCAGGGAGTTTTCCGACGAGTTAAAACGACGAGATGTGGTTTAGCTGCTCGAGCTCTTGTCGCCGCGGAGCATGTTGACGGTTTAAATGTGCCAGGCAGAGAATAGGCTGTCAGAGAAAGCTCCTCTGCGCTGACAGCACCGAGCACCGCGCAATTACACGCAGGTGTTTACCCATTTAGACGGCCCAAAAGCACTCATTAGAATTTGCAGAACTCCGAGCCGCACTTTTACCCTGCCAAAAAAAGAGCCCACTACTTCCACAGCAAACACGCAGCGCTTTAGGACGGAGCCCAAAGCCAAAGTCTGATCACAGTTCGTTAGCCGACGAACGTTTAAATGGGGGGGATTGCACGTGCATGTAAACACCGATGTGCTTCATTCGTACGTGACTAACGTTACGTTACTCTCTCTCTTTCTCTCTCTCTCTCGCCGTCTTCTAATTGTCTGTTTACAATGGAAACTTTATAACTCGCGACACCTCGTTTGGCTCTGGCGCTGCGCTCTTGAACCGACCCGTGCTTGGATGGTCCATAAGCCGATTTGTGACTTTCTTAACACATCTCTTATGAGCTATAATGTAGAACTTTGCGTGTGTTGGTTTTCAATTAAAGTCTTAGGATTTACTGTTGCTGTGTGCGGTGTGGTCAGCCAATAGCAAAAGCATATGTGTATGTTTATATGCGCTCTTGTAAATCTGTTAGCAGCCTCTGCTTCCTGGATGAAAGAAAGCAATAAGGACTTTTTTTTTGGTGTCATTTGCCAAATATCGAATTAGGCCTAAAGGTTTGCTCGGATTCGAACGTGAACGAGAGTCTTAATAACAGTCTGCATGTCACCAGGATGCTTCCTGTGGTTATAAATTGGTCTTTCAGTACACACGGAGGGGGCACACGTTACCAAACGGCTTCTCAGCGATGAGGAAGGCAATTTGGCTTTGTAATGTGCGTCTTAACTGCAAAGTATCTTGACGTGAAGTTGTGGGTTCAACTGAAACAAAAGCGCCACTGGTTTATAGACGCTAAATGTGCAAAGGAAAGCGTGCGAAACATTCGCAGGCAGAACTCTATCTCTTTATGAATCCATATACAAAAAAAAACAAAAAAAAAACGTCCCATTTATGTAAGGATGATTTGGATTATTTTTTTGAACTCTCTCTTCACTGGCTGACACAAGCAACTACAAGACTAATAATTAGCGAATGCTTTTTTACCGCTTTTTTCTCCGGTGTGAATAATTCCTGTCTTTTCCTGGTGTTATGGGATATTTTTGGCCTTTCCATATGCAGAAGGAGGAGCTGGAGAGTTTGGCTTTCTATGACTAGAAGTGGAAATTCTGGCTTCTTAAATGATGTTTGTTACTTCAATCTTTGTAACTTTATAGTCTTTTTTTACAGCAGTTGTGTGTACGTGTGAATGGGTGTGTGTCTGTGCATGCACGCTTTTTCGCCGATTATTTAGTACTGCTATGTAGTGTTGTATTGACAGTTGTTAACTGACGATTTCTTTGGAGCAGTTCGCAAACTGATTTTTACTCATACGGAACCTCGCTTATCAGACGTGCTCTGATTCCTGTTGTGTAGAGCCTGTGTAAATCCAGTTTGTTTGTGTTTTACCGCTTTCAATTCAATAAAAAATATCTGAAAGTCGTTCTCGGACTTGTTTTCTTTCCCGGTGTCGTCCGTTGGTCCTACTGTAACAACTGGGCATGAGAAGCGTTTCTGTGGCGGGAGCTTGTCTAACCTCTTTAGGCCGTGACTTTTTTGCTCTTTGGATTCTGACTGATGCACAGCTGTTTTAATTTAACCGGATTCCAGAGGTCTATTCTCCTCCCGGTCGTGTATTGATTATTATCGTGAGGCCGTTTCATTTCAGCTCTGTGTGTTTTTACCTTGCTCTCGTATGAAAAAACCAAACTCGGCTCATCGTTTATAAAGTTGCATTTTCTTGCAGCAGTACATTCAGACAAACAAACATGGTTTAGTGACTTTTACAAAGAGTTAATGCTTAAGAAACGATCAAATATTCACAAAAACAACATCACAGCTGGAGCTTTGAGATGACAATAATACCACAAAGGAGAAATTATTATAAAGTGACCTGACGTTGGAACGTACCAAAAACATCAACCTAAATCTTCTCCATTTCCTCAAGTGAGAACTCGGCTTTAAAACTGTAGCGTTCACATTATACTGTCGATTGACACCGACCAACAGGAGCTCGATACTGAAAGTCATCTCTGACGGATCATTACAAGGCGAGAGAAGGGCTTCCTGAAGCACAGTGGAGAAGTTCCTCAGCCAACAACAAACGTGTCCCGGCAGATAAAAGAAGAAACGCTCGGCAATTACAGTAACTGCTCTTCTTGTCAGAAACATTTAAAAGCAGCACCCAGGTCATTCATCTCCTTCCAGTTACTAATTACGGAGATGATAACAGATAATTAATAGAAGCGTGTTCAGCTTCTGCCTAATTAAATACTGATTAGTGTCGATACGGAATATTATATAATCCATCTGGAGTGGAGCACGTTCTATGGCTCGTAAAGTGATGTCTGTAGTGCGAGACTTTAAACCGCGCGTCTTATCGCTCTCGTATGTAGGTCAGAGAAACGGGGAGATACTGAGAGACACGATGACCGAGAGAACTGGAGGGAGTTTCTCCCTATTGTGCGCAGGAAGGTCAAAATGTTTAAGCGAGATTCCACAAAAAATAAAAGATTCAATGCTTTCCTTTTGTTCTTCGATCCAAGCGAGAATCAACCACTTAGTAAGCAAGTGCAGAAATTGCCGGCGAAGCACACACACATAAAAAAAAAAGTACTTTCGTTTAAAAAAACAACTGTAGTGAAGGGCCGTGCCTTGTGCTCTGTCAGTCATATTAATAATTTATCTCTCAAATCCACATCCGGACTCTGGCCTGAGACCGTACGAGGACACGCAGTCATGTGTAAAGCGCTTCACAACACATCCGTCCACAAGTTCTCATTTAGTGTTCTGTGAAGAAACAAACGTAAGTGACAGAAATGAGCATCAGCGCTATAGGTTACTGTGATAATCTAAATAAAACAACAGAACATGCCGTACCTCGTCTCTCGATGCTGCAGGTGAGGCGTTCGGAGAGGAGCTGCGGAGGGTACAAAACGCCAAGTGGTTATGAATTGAATTCTTTTCAGCGTCTTTGAAAATTTCCTCATTACTAACTCACACTCATGCCGTTCCAAAGCCGGTAGCTGTTTTTATGGAAAACTGACAAAGATTTCAATAATTTCCACAAAGGGACAAGGCTGTCAAGCTCCAAAAGAAGCTGCATCAAAGTCTTGCGTAAAACTCTGTTCACCAGTTAATGGGGTGTAGTTTAATGGTACAAAGTTTTGGTCTGGAGACTTGCTTGATGCTGTTATCATTGGTAGCTGAAGATTGTTTTTATTGATTTGAACTGAATTCAAAGTAGGAATTGAAATGAAAAACTGGCTTGGCAGCTAAGCGAAATGTAAATAAAAAATATGCAATCTTACTTAACTAACTAAAACTAAATACAATTTAATCAATTAACAATTTAATTAAAACAATTTATAATGTAGTACAGACGAAATCACATGAAAAGGAAACCAATATTTTTAAATATTTATGTAAATATGGGTGAAATTGTCAAATATGATTCTAACGTTGAAATATAACATTAGAACAACTTTGGCAAGTACATTCATTCATTTCCCACAATGTAATGAACCGCCAACTTATCCAGCATATGTTTTACACAGTAGATGTCCTTCCAGCTGCAACCCAGTACTGGGAAACACCCATACACTCTCACATACACTACGGCCAATTTAGCTTATTCGATTCATCTACTGTATAGCTCATGTCTTTGGACTGTGGGGGAAACGAGCACCTGGAGAAAACCCACGCGAACACTGGGAGAACAGGCAAACTCCACACAGAAACACCAACTGGCCCAGCCGGGACTCGAACCAGCGACCTTCTTGATGTGAGGTGACAGTGCTAACCACTAAGCCACAGTGCAGGTACGTTTTCCCGTATATTAAGTTAAATCCTAGCTTTAGTCTACATGATATGAGGGTATTTTTCCTCCTGTAAGACGTTTAAAGGCACATTGAACAAGTCTTTTCACTGATTAATATTAATACAGGAGCTTGACGAGGTTTATCTAGCCAGATGAAATAGTCCTTAAAATCCTCCCTTTGTATTCCGACGAACTCAAGAGCGCACGGGTTCGGAATGACATTCGGCTGAGTAAATGATGACAGAATTTTCATTTTTGGCTGAATTATTCCTCTGATATGTGACTTGCGCTGTCAACGGTACATTAGACTGTATTTGCATGAAATATGGGCACCTGCGTGGCCAGCGCTGTGAAATGAACGGGGTGTGGTGCTTTATTGCAGGAGTTCATTTCTGTTAACTTTGATGTTTTGCATCGGTCGAACCTTTTATCTGCCTCTCCTCTGAGAGTTTCCTGAGGGATCTGTTCTAGCATTGTGAAAGGCCTTGAACTTGAACTACACAAGTGTGTGCGCAGGCTTGGAAAGCAGCCACCAGCACTGAAGAGGATTCTCCGAAACTCCAACAGCCAGCCAAACAGGCAAAAGTGATCATCGTTTCATACTACTGATTTTAGATTAAACGCACACACACACACACATGCACAACCTGATATCAGAGCAGTAGCTTGCTACCGACAGCAGAACACTTGAACTTTCTTGTTGTGTCTAGGAAAATCTTCAAGCAGGACAGAGTCGCCTTATTTGAACCCTTAAAGGGAAAGTTCACTTCAAATTCTAATTCTGTCAACCTTTGCTCAACTTGTATGACTTTGTTTTCTGTGCAACGCAGACAGAGAAATGTGAAGAATGCAGCTCGTTTGTGCCGTAAAAATGACTGGAGCAGTGGAGCTTTTCAGCCATCAAAATGTGTAAAAAGCACCATGAAAATGCCATTAAGATGCTCCAATTTATTAGCAGGGCCTATCGAACTACAGAAATAAAAAAAGGCCTCTTAAAAATGCTATGCTATGAGCTCATGAGCCACCTAACAAATCAATTGTATGTGTAACGGTACCCGTGTTTGTGATATTTTCCCTACTGCATGAGTGGAACAAACTGAAAAGTTATAGTTTTATTTTTCTTCATTTGAATAAATATCATTTATTAAATCATGTATTTGATCCTGAATTAGAAGACCGTGTGTAACCGGTGAGTTAAACTGAGTTGATCCCTTGTTAAATCTTTGACACTGAAGTGTTTATTTTAGCTAGCTATTTTTAGTAGCTAGCTTACCAGAAAAACCCTATTATTAATAGACAGATTTGTCTTTAGTTGTGTTGTGGCTGAAATATCAGCTCAATTATAATTGTGCCTCACAAAAGGAGCTGATAAAGATGTATTTAGAGTTGTATTTAGAAGCTTTAATGTATATATGAAAACTGGCAGGAGATAATACCAACCAAAACAGAGAAAACCTCCTCTAAAGTAGTAATGTCTAAACATTACTAACCAAAAATTGAGTTTTGATTCATTTACGGTAGGAAATGTAAAAATATACACTCGTGGAGCATGAACTTTGCTTATATTTGAGTGATTTTTGGAATAAAAGAGAAAGAAAAAGATTATTTTAACGCATACAATTTATTTAGCCAGAGCCATATCACCCTGCAGCCCAAGACTGGTTATTCACTGAAGCTAAGCAGGGCTGAGCCTGGTCAGAACCTGGATGGGAGACCACATGGGAAAGCTAGACTGCTGTTGGAAGTGGCGTTAGTGAGGCCAGCAGGGGGGCGCTCAACTCGTGGTCTGTGTGAGTCCTAATGTTCCAGTAAATATGAAAAGGACACTATACTGCCAGTGAGCGCCGTCTTTTGGATGAGACGATAACCCAAGTTCCTTAATCTCTGTGGTCATTAAAAATCCCATGGCACTTCTCGTAAAGTGTAGGGGTGTAACCCCGGTGTCCTGGCCAAATTCCCTCTCGGCCCTTATCCATCAAGGCCTCGCAATCATCCCCATCAACTGAATTGGTTCTATCACTGTCTCTCCACTCCACCTATGGCTGGTGTGTGGTGAGGGCACTGGCGCCGTTGTCCTGCGGCTGCCGTCGCATCATCCAAGTGGATGCTGCACACTGGTGGTGGTGTGGAGAGACCCCCCCTCATGACTGTGAAGCGCTTTGGGTGTATGGCCATACACAATAAATGAGCTGTATAAGTACACATTACATTAATATAGGTTTTGTGGTACGGGGTCACAAAGCACACAACCTTACTCACAAGAAGCTTTGTGTTGTTACGTTCAGCAGGAAACGGTCTCATTTTTGTCTAAACTTTTCCCTTCCAAGTTCTGTCCATTTATCAGGAAATTACCGTATAACAGTAAATACACTTTTGGCACCTCAGTTCCAATGGCAAGTTATAGAATAATATAAACCTAAGCGAACGTTAAAGCCTGTACTTTCATTTTTTTTCACTTAACCTGTTGATGTCAAAATTCTTGTGTGTTGTATTTGTTTAAATCTGTCACAAAATAGTTATAGAAAGCACATACATGCATACATACATGCATACATACACACACAGTTAGCAGAGCTAAGATAGCTTGGCTAAGATAGATTTTTTTAAAAAGTATAATAGAAAGTTGCAATCAGAATTTCATTTTAAGAGTGACATTCTGTTCTCTGACTGCAAAACTCACATCTGTACTGAACCTCTGTAACGTTACACCTCTTTTATATCCTGATAATCTCAAGTGAGCTGTTACCTGGACCGCTCTAGTCATTAAACGTGTCACATGATTGAGATGGTTTGGAGATTCAGTTCTACTTGTGCGTTTGGCAGATGTTTTTGCTTCGAGGAAAACATTTTATGAAGTTCATGCATTTCCTGGAATCAAACTCATGAGTTTGGTGTTGCTAACATCGGGCTCTCTTCTGTTTGAACTACAGAACTGACTGATTCCATTTCCAAACGCTGATTACTTGAACTAGAACTAAAACACACTGTTCCTCACACAAAACTACTGAAACACACAGTAGCACATGACTCATATGAAGCACATTTTACGCTGCTTAACTTTCTTTTTGTAAAGCTGCGGTTCACTCCAACATTAATATCAGACTTGTGCTTGACTTCGGAACACAAACGAAGCTAATTACTTTTAATCAAATCTGAGATCAGTTCAAATTGTTCATAGAGATCATAAAATAAATCCATATGAATGGAGCATATTCACAGAAGACTTCTAGAGATATGATCACTTCATTTGATGAAAAAAATGTAATTTCACTTTTTAATCTCAAATCAATTTTGATTCATGGATTGAGTAAACAGAAACTTAAAGGGAAAGTTCACCCCAAAATAAAACTCCTGCCATCATTTACTCATCGTCCACTTGTGCTAAACCTGTTTGACTTTCTTCTGTTGAACAAAAAGCAAGATATTCATTCATTCATTTTCCTGCGGTTTAGTCCTTTTATTCATAAGGGGTTGCCACAGCGGAACGAACCGCTGACTTATCCAGCGTAAGTTTTACATAAAGGATGCCCATTCAGATGCAAAACAGTACTGGGAAACACCCTTACACTCTCGCATTCACACACTGGCCAATTTAGTTCATACAATTCACCTATAGCACGTCTTTTGGACCCACGCCAACACTGGAAAACGCCACACTCCACACAGAAATGCCAACTGGCCCAGCCAGGACTCGAACCAGCGACCTTCTTGCTTTAAGGCGACAATTCTAACCAATGAGCCACCATGCTGCCAAAGCAAGATATATATTACATTAAAATAATTGGGGGGAAACAGCTATTGACTTCCATATTTATTGTTCCTGCTATGAATGCCAATGGCTGCTTTTTTCCAGCATTTTCAGAATCTCTTGTTTTGTGTTCAACAGAAGAAAGAAATTCATACAAGTTTAGAACCGCTTGAGTGTGAGTGAATGCTGTGGAAATGTTCGTTTTTGGTTGAACGTTCACTTTGACCATACTTATGTTATACTGTGGCAGCAAATACTCATGCAAAAACACACAAAAACAAATATTGGTTCTTACTGAAAGTCAAAACAGGCCATGTGAATTAAGAATGAGCGTCATTGGTTTACATGCATCAAGCAAGCATGCTTCAGCTTCTGTGGCCAAACTGAAATGCTGCAAAGATTGTTCACAGATCAAGCTTGTTTGTGAATAAGACAATAAATTACATTTTCATAAAATATAGCAGTTGTGTCTCTGGAAGATTTGGATTAAACCAGCTGATTTAAAGGGACTCATTTTCAATCTCAGCAAACAGACTTTCAACTGAGGGACAGAAATCAGTAATATTATAGGTAAGGGATCATGTACATCCTGCCAGTTGAAAAATAAAGCCCAACAGGTTTTGCTGTTGTAACCAGCTGGATGTACTACACATTATGCTGCTTATTACACGGCCACTTGCCACAAAATTAAACAAATGGCTCGTTTTGTATGGTTTTGTACAGTATGGTACGCATTTTCTGTATGTCTGTTTCCACTGCCAAGGGTAACAAAATAGAGAACAGCCATATCACCCTGCAGCCAAAGACCGGTTACTCACTGAAGCTAAGCAGGGCTGAGCCTGGTCAGAACCTGGATAGGGGACCACAAAGGAAAACTAGGTTGCCGTTAGAAGTGGCGTTAGTGAGGCCAGCAGGGGGCGCTCAACCTCAAGTTGGCTCAATCTGCGTGAGTCCTAATGCCCCAGTATAGTGAAGGGGACACTATACTGTCAGTGGGTGCCCTCTTTCGGATGAGCTGTTAAACTGAGGTCCTGACTCTCTGGTCATTAAAAAAAATCCCTTGGCACTTCTCATGAAGAGTAGGGGTGCCAACCTTGTTGTCATCGGCCCTTGCCACCCAATCACTGTCTCTCCACTTTCTTATAGCTGGTGTGTGGTGAGCGCACTGGCACTGTTATCCTGTGGCTGCCTTCACATCATCCAAGTGGATGCTGCACACTGGTGGTGGTGTGGAGAGACCCCCATCATGACTGTGAAGCGCTTTAGTTGTATGGCCATACACAATAATTGCACTATATAAATATACATTACAACCTTACTAAAGGGTACCTAGCACAACAGTACAGTACTGAAAAGGTGGAGCTAGACTTGCTGCTAAATACTGATTGGTTTACAGAGAATCGGCACCAGTGTGTGCAACAACACAAGTGAACACAGCTGAGACATCACACCATAATAACACAATAGAGCAATCAGTAATGAACCATGCTCAAACAAAGCTTGTCGTCTTCTAATGACAGACAGCCATAAGCCAAGAAGCAATGATTCTGCTGTATGTCCTCCATTGTTGTTTACGAGTTCATCTAAATATGTGTGGAAAGTGCAATTGGTGCTGCTTCCTCTCTATTTGCGTTCGCATACTGTGTGCTTATTGTGTGTCTGTTTTTGAGATAAGTGACGTTCATTTTTACACTAATTTCGAGAGGATCACGTGCTTATGATTGTACATGTCTGGTCCTGCATTAGCCTACGATTGATTCACTAATGAGATTCCTAACTCACCCCTATATAGCCAGAGTTTCTTATCTCAGTATCTTGAAAAATACCCCCCACCTACCCCTACTCCCCCTCCTTTCTAGATGGGCGTCATGTCGGCTCAATGATTAGCACTATTGCCTCACAAGTCCCTACTAAACCAATCGACATTTCTGTGTGGAGTTTGCTCGTTCTCCCGGTGCTCACATGGGTTTTCCCCAGGTTTACTACCACAGTTTCAAAAACACGCAACCTAAGTTAATTGAACATACCAAATTGACTTCATAGTCAAGCACTTAGTAAGCCTTATATCTCTCCTTAGCCATCTCATATCTGTCATTGGTTAGAAATAAGTTGAGGGAGTTCATCAAGATCTACCTGAGCTCAAACTCCCCTCACACCCTGTTAACGGGATGGAGCCCAAGGCTCGAGGATCTTATAAGCTCGGGGCTCTCTCCCGGGACAGCATGCCAAATTATTACCAATCATCAGTGTGAACTCTTGATTGAACTCGAGGTCACAAAATTCAAGCAATAATGACACTGATTGTCTACTAGACCTACCAAGTAAGGGTTCTGTTGGCAATGGAAACACAAGCATGATCAAAGTGACCTGTACTGAAACATCCTGCACTGTGTTGTACTGAACCACTCAGTGGAAACGATGCATAATAAACCCAAAACATTAATCTGAGGTATAATAATTTACTTACTCTTTAATCAAGCAGAAAGAAAGAACAGCTCAATGCCTGTTACACTAGCCTAGTTATTATAATTATTTTATTATTATTAGTAGTAGTATTTTTTAGCCACAAGATGCTGCCAAACAGATGACAGACAAGCATATGAATGTATACCTGAATATGCTCACTGACGGTCAAGATGATTCATAATACCTGGATGAGCATGTGTTATTACTTTCACCGGTTATTATTTGGGAATATTGTGATTGGCCAATCAGAAGCAAGTATTCCAGAGGGCTATACTAATCCAGAGTTCAATGATTATATATATTTATGCAATAACGTATTTCATTAGTGTTTTAAATGTGAGCTGAAGTAAGATGAATTTGGAAGAAGACGACTAAACGATGACAGAATTTTCACTGAGGGGTGATTTATCCCTTTTAACTGAAAGGAAAAACAGCGTTTAAAGAAAGACGTTCTACAGTAGAAAGTGAGATATGGCTTGAAAGAGCATGAGTAATGAATAAATGATGACGGAGTTCTTTATTTTCGGACTGTTCCTTCAAGCCAGCGAGTTCAAATGAGTCTACCGTGCCTGTATATTTGAATGTGAGCATGTGTGTGCGTTTTACGAGCGTGTGCGTTACCCTTTTCCTTGGTGCAGATGGAATTACCTGCTCGAAAGCACCCGTCTATTTGAAAAGCTGAAACTAAAGCGCAGCGCAGGACTAAACAATCGATCGGATGTATGTCTAGTCCGAGTTTAATTTTATTTATTTTACTTTATTTAAAAGCACCACATCAAAAGTGCATCGAGTTTTACTGGCTCCGCTGTGAGTGAAGTCAGGCAGCTGCTGGAAACAATGAGAGACCTCGCATACACACACACACACACACACACACACATACACACATACCTCCCCATCTGCCTGGAAGCGTTCTCAAAAAATTTGGTTTTGGATGCAACACTGTGGGGGAAAACAGAGAAAAAGACACAAAATAAGACTACTGTAGATTAAACAGACCTATTTGTCACATGTTGCTCGTATTGTTGTATACATGCGGTGATGAACGTTCGAAACATGCTTGATCAGATTACAGTGATAAGAAAATGCTGCAGTCTCCAATCCCATATGTGGACATTTTCAAGCTCTGAGTCACACAGAGGCAATAAATCGGAGGTAACTGTACTCAAATCAGCATTGAACTTCAGTATACGGGTGGTGGACAAATATCAACCATGTCCCTGTTAAGAGATATCTAACAGACCGAACACATTTGTGCAGGTTTTAAATTTCATCACTAATTACTTTTGATTTTGCTTTATTTTTATCAAGTCACAATTTTACTCAGAAAGTCTAACAAAGTTCAATGCTAAGGATTTTTTCTATTGGCCCGATTGGGCCAGTGGTTCAGATTTTACTTGCCCTGCCAGAATGTTTTCATATAGCCTGGTTCTTTAGTTTGTTGGCTCGTTCTGCTTTCTCACTACAATCGATCCGCTCCAGAGTTCGTTCCAATCGAGCCAATACCACCTCATTCAGGCGATCTCGGATCGATTGTTTTGTCGCGGATCTGAGCTAGATTGTGGGATTCACATATGGTAAATGAACCACACTAACTGGGCAAAGTGCACAAGTGACAAACAGTTGGAGCCAAATTAAACTATAGTGACAAGGCAGCACAGTAATGATCCTGTCTACTGTCCCGAGCGTCTCGCACACTGGCCCCAGGCCATCAGGCATTCCTTATTGTCGAGCCCTGGTATATTAAACAAAAAAAAAAACACTTTCATTGACAATTATTAAGGTAAAATTTCTATACAAAATTATTAAATTGGGGACAGCATGGTGGCGCAGTGGGTAACGCTCTCGCCTCACAGCAAGAAGGTCGCTGGTCCAAGCCTCGGCTGGGTCAGTTGGCATTTCTGTGTAAAGTTTGCATTTTCTCCCCGTGTTTGCATGGGTTTCCTCCCACAGTCCAAGTCAAGTCCGCATGTACAGGTGAATTGGGTAAGCTAAATTGTCCGTGGTGTATGTATGTGAATGGAAGTATGTGTGTTTCCCAGTGATGGGTGGCAGCTGGAAGGCTATCTGCTGCGTAATACATATGCTGGGTAAGTTGGCAGTTCATTCCGCTGTGACGACCTTAGATTAATAAAGGGACTGAGCCGACAAGAAAATGGATGGATGAATGAATGAATATTTAGTTGATTGAACTAATAATCAACAATGCATCTAGGAATTTGATCTCCTGATATAATAGCATGAAAAAGCTAAAGTACTGATTACACTTTAAAAGTGAGTATTTGTTCATATTTAAAGAGGTAGTTCACCCAAACATGAACATTTTGTTGTCATTTACTAATCATTCACCTGTCACAAACCTGTTTCTTTTTTCTGTTGAACACAAAAGATATTCTGAAAAACGTTGTAAACTGTATAGTATTTGGTTTTCCTACTCAATGGTCACTAGTTAGCAGTTTCTTTTGTGTTTAACATAAAAAAACTTACTAAGGTTTGGAAGGGCCAGTAAATAGTTAGTAATTTTACATTTTTGGGTAACCTACCCCTTAAAAGACTAATATACATTTTCTGTGTTTTAGGAAATTGCATTCCGCCTCTTTAAATGAGAAAATAACACAAATAAAAATGAGACAACTACAAAAGACAACTACATTAAATCAAATATTAAAAAGTGTAGAAATCATTTGTTCTAAACCTTGATGAGTTTCTTTTTTAGTTTTGTTTTAACACAAAAGAAGATATTCTAAAGAATGTTGGAAACCGGTAACCATTGATAACAGGGAAACAAAGATGGAACTCGATGGCTGGCGGTTTCTGACATTCTTTTGTGTGCAACTGAAGAAACTCAACAGCGACAGAATCTCCATTTTTGGAGTCTCATTTTTTTTTTTGGGCTTAGTCCCTTTATTTATCAGGGGTCGCCACAGTGGAATGAACCGCCAAATTATCCAGCACGTTTTACACAGCAAATGCCCTTCCAGCTGCAACCCATTACTGGAACATCCATACACACTCATTCGCACACACACATACACTACGGCCAATTTAGTCTCATTCAATTCACCTGTACCGCATGTCTTTGGACTGTGGGGTAAACCAGAGCACCCGGAGGAAACCCACATAAACAAGGAGAGAACATGCAAACTCCACACAGAAATGCCAACTGACTCAGCCGAGATCTCTTTAATGTCCTATTTATTCAAATTATGTATAAATATTATTAAGCTTTTTTTTTCATTTAATGTTTAAGCATTTGTTTTAAATAACTTAAGGCAGTAACAATTTAAACAATATATTTCATCATTGATTTGATTGACGTTCAGTTGGACGTTAACAGTCTTCAATTATTACCGGATCAACAGTCATCAAAGCTTGGCAAACCCCAGTCACAGAAACAGGTGTACCTTTAATTTCATCAAGCTGATTACTGACAGATTGTGTCTTCAGGCCTTTCATTTTTCTTTGACATGACAACAGTGGTGATATCTAAGGGCTTGAGCTGCTTGCCTTTAATGTCATCGTTTTGTTCATTCAAATGCTTGCTCATACACTTGAAAATGAATTGCGGAATCATACTTCAAACCTACCATATTCAATCACTGCATGAAAAACCACATGATTGTGAGTCGATTTCAATTTCTGTGTGAACCATCCCTTTAATTACATTGTTGATGAAAACAAGAAATGAAATAAGTTTATTTCTGTTTATTTTTGTAGGCCAATAATATTTATGTAATTAGGAAATTAGTTATTCATTTAAACTTTTACAATAGTAAGTGTGTAACTGGGACATGGACTTACAAGTGATTTATTAAACATTTTATTATCTGTGCAGTTGATAGTTATAAAATGACATTAGTTACATTATGGCGGCCTTCAGCTCAGTTCACAACTCGCTAATTTGATTTTTTAAAAACTTTCTTTCTTCTTCGAAAAGAATTGCGCATTATTAACACCGTAAATTGCATTTAACATCAACTGTCTTAGTTACATTACTTAATTTAGCCAGTAATTTATGTAACTCTTCAGTGCTAATACTTGTGAGGATCTCCATTATTAAACTAATCATTATTACCGCACCCTAATGCTCACAAACTTTTCTCTATTTTTGGATAAAGAAATTGTTGTCATTTATATCTAAATGCTTCTTGTCATTAAGTTGGTTATTAAAGATTTTTTCATATTTGGTAAAGAAAAAAAAATTCCAAGCAAGGAAACCATGTGCAGGAACCTCATTTTCAGAAGAGAGAAAAAAAACCTATGAGACTATACGGAAATCAAGAGCAAAAAGAAGCAGAGCTCATCCAGTGCGGTATCCTCAAGTGTCTGTGTGTGTTTTCAGGAGAAATCTGATTGAAACATTTCTGAGATAAGAAGACACATGATTGACCCGCATGTTTTCTCCAGCCAGAGCCGCTCTAAGATTACTGCTGCCTGCTTCTGCGCACATAACGCTAATTACGAGGATTTGACAAGCAGAAACCTATACCTGAGTGGAGATTAGCAGTGGAATACAGTGGTATATAATATATTTACATGGGCTTGAGAAAGGATTCAAGCACTCGAATAACTCTCTCAGTTCACTCAATCCCTGCAAATCCCCCTCTGAAATTGAGCTCTCTAGGATATTTGCATTTCTGAGTGCTGAAACTTGATGTTATTTAATTGCGACTGTCAGGAAATACATTTAATATGCTTTTTGTCTACCCTTAAAATACCCAAAACTTGTTGTTTGAATAAGAATTTAGTTTATATTCACGCAGTTGGAAAACCATCGTGCTAATAAGGACCGCTGAACTGACCTCTACCTGTGAACCATTAAATTAACTCTAGCCTTGTTTTCTGGAGGAAAAACCCCACAGTTTAGAGATCATTATGCTAGCTGTGAATGTTAAGGGCTTGCTGTGAAAACGGCGAGTTAAGAGCATTCTTGACTCAGAGTTAAAGAGAAACAAATGCGTGTGGATGTCCCAGTGGGTGCTGACTGGTCGGAGAAACAATCGAGCCACCCAGACGTCGGCCAGAAAAGGTCATTCCTCAAAAACTGTGCGAACCAGGAAACTTCCAGGAGAGCCAGCACACAGTAAACACACCGCAGCCAAACGTCTCAGCAGTCCTGCAGAATGCTGGCCTGAAAAGCGGAGGAGCCCGTTCCTTCGAAAAAAGAGCTGTGTGAAAAGCTGTCAGGAGCTTGCCAAAAATGCAGAATGCTGATTAAGCTGCAATGTGGGAAATAAAATCCCGGTGATCCTTAAACAAATTCTAGGTGGCAATAAAGCTGCCCACGGCACCAAAAACAGCACTCATGTGGTGAAGTAAGGCAGTGATGCTTCTGTTCATCACATCAAACTAGGCCTGAATCAAAATGACGTTAGAATGTAGAGTGTGGAAAAGCTCAACTAAAAGCACAAATATTTACTTCTGTAAATACAAAGAATAAAAAGTAATTAAATGTATATTTTTAAAAACTAATTTAGTGAGTAACTGTTGAAGATTATACCGTTTTATTAACAGTTTAAATTCTTTTTTTTTTAATAATTTAAATTTTAGTTTTATTGATCTGGTTGTTTTAAATTTAGTATTTTAGAATTAAACTGGCAAAAGTTTTATTAATTAACACATTATTTAACCACATAAGTTAAGATTAACAAACAATAACAATTCTACAAAATACAAAAGCAAACATTTATAAAAAATGTAAAGACTGCTTGAAAATTCCCAGGTTCCCTTTCAACTACAAGTTGTGCCGTCACAACACGTTTGCGGGAATTGCCAGATGACCAATCACTCTGGAATAAGAAATAGGGCCAATGAATGCCTATGAATTGACAAACTCAGGTCTTTGCAGGTGTAGCTTATTATATGTAGCCCACATATGGAGGAGAGCAAGCTAGACTTTTCTGGAGTGGGGGTCCGCGGGCCCGTAAGTGATGGATAATTCCCCATTGTAATGCTCAGGTCTGCCCAACTGGGGGCTTATATAAGAAGTAAATCCTCCTAGCCCTCCGTCCCCTTCTTCTTGGGGCTACACAGTGAGCTCACACAGGCACTGATCCCCGTGTGCTTCTGCCCTCACCTCCCTTGATGGCGAGTTGGCCAATGGGTACAAGGCTATTACCCAGGGAGTGGGTACTGCAACTTGGAGGGGTAGGCTGAGGTCCCCATCTAAGGTGTGTGGATAATCTGCGTCTCTCACTACCAGAGCCCACACCACCGCATGCCAAGCCGTTTCCTCCCTGCACGATGGTACAAAGCACAGGCCGGGCTGCACGAGGGCCATTCTTCCCCAGGCTTCCGAACTTTACACAGGAGTTCTTGGCAGTGAAAGAAGTCGAGCATAATCAGGCAGGTTATCTTGTGGTGGGCTTCGAAGACTGCTCCCCCACTGGGCATTTCCACGCTGGCTGCTCCTCGCCAAGGCCAATCCTAGATCTGAACGTTTTGAATTGTTACCTGCTGTTCAAAAAAGTTCACGCAGAAATGCATCCTATGATGCTTCAGTCCTCAGGATCGGTTGCAGCCGTAGGCCTGAAGGTCACTCCCATATGCACATATTGTCATGGCACCATGGAGATAGGAAACTCTCTAAGCAGAGCAGATTTAAGCGGATGCATCTCCGGTTAGAGAGAATAGCGCAGCAAGCGTGTTTTGATATCGACTTACTTTCCTCCACTTTTAGACAAAAATTACCCAGTACACGCGAGAAAATTGGCTGCACTCGAAACAAAAATATTTATGAATGTATATAAAAATATATATTCTTGTGAATGCGTTAGGTGTCTCCATGTCCACAGCCCTGTATTCTCACCCTGGCACTGATAAGCGAGGGTAATGGCATCACTATCCAGTGAGCCAACCTCTGCTTTGATTTGGAACGTTCCTTCTGCTAATCATAACAGAAAAAGAGATGCTTAGAGGAAAAATGTGAGAGTGGGCTGGCCCGAATTCCTGCCACGATTCGCTGATTGAAAATGCCTCCAGATACCCTACTCTCTTGACCAATGCTAACGGAACCAGCAGAGCTGGACAGAAATCTTAAACATACTCAGTCGAGTAGATCTAACAGACCTCGCTGCAGACAGCTGGGGCTACAGATAAGAGGCCCCAAGAGGGCAGGAGAGGGGGGCGGGATTAAATTATTCATTTTACACCTCTGTAGAACCGGGTAATGAGGCAATGCATTCCCAGTGCTGCGCTGCGTAAAGAGACCACCCATGGAGGTTCCAGAGACCAGCGGAGAAGGTAATAAACGGAGGTCGGAGCCAGCTCCAAGTGGGTGGGACTTGAGCTCAAAGTGGGTGGGCCTTCGAGTTCCAAGTGGACTGTACAAACCTGGAATTTTTATTTATTTAATGTGTTGTACATGACAATATTGTGTTTTATTAATGTCTACACCTAAACCCAACCTCTCAGTAACCTGTTGTGTTTTATTAACGTCTTCACCTAAACCCAACCCTAAACCCAACCTCCCAGTAACCTGATGTGTTTTATGAAGATCCGCTCCACCTACACCACCTAAACCCAACCTACTTGCGGTTTAAGTCCCTCCCACTTGGAGGTCACCCACCCTACTTGCGGTGTAATCCCTCCCACTTGGTGGTCTCTGGGCTGCAGCGATACGTACTTGGACCAGTGCGAGTGCCATAGGGTGCCCCATCCCTAAGAAAGGATCTGCTTCCTCATGGGAATTCGTCAAGGATTGGGAGTCACAAGGAATGTGAGTTCAGAAGCTCAGGTCGGGTTGAGCCACAGAGACACAACAAGCAAGCTTGTTGGAGGAGACCTGCCCCATAGTGCTCAGCTATACTTTCATCACCGATGACTCTTGAGTAAAGTTCCTGACAGTGTCAACGAATAGGCCTGCCTGGGATATGGGTGCACCAAGAAAGCAGGCTTTGTTGGTGTGGCGCATATCTACCAGGGTAAGCCAAGGGTGGTGTTCCTGTCTTTTGCAGGGCTCGGGCAGCCAACTGTGATGCAGGGCAGAAATGGCATCGTCCGCGGTGGTGTGGGCTCAGGCTATGACAGATACAGATAACCCACATGCCTTCGACAGTCATCTCAGCTTACTTCTCCAGATGGCAACATCCACCACCTAAGGAATAGCCTTATACCCGCTGGCCGCCCCACCATAGAAACCACTGCATCCAGAAATACAAAGTCGGGACAGCGTCTTTAAAAGGATGTGTTGCCTGATTGTGTTGCTCTCTTAGGGGAAATTTGCTCTTTTATTAGACTGCTCTTTCAGAATCACCAACTAGACCGCTAATGTCAGCGTCGTCACCCACACTGGATAAATGAAGCTTGATCTCTCTGGATTGAGCTCAGCAGATGTTATCTCTTCAGTTGCATGAGGCTTTCTGAAGTGAAAAGTCTGCTGAGCTCTCTGCAGTGGGTGGCTTTAAACTCAGCTGACTGTAACTGCCATCAACTGCGAGAGCTACGCGCCGCCAACTCATAGGTAGCCACTGGTCCATTTTCTTATTCTTCAGAGTGATTGGTTATCTAGCGATACCCCCAAAAGTGTTGTCTCAACAAAACATCTGCATCTGTGTGATGCAGACACAATGTCCCTGTTTCCTCAACTTCAGGGAACAAGGGTAATGACAGTAACCGAGACATTCTCTTGTCTATGTATAACTTATGTCTGTTTTATTGCGTAAACTTCTAATGACATTTCTTCCAAATTTACAAAAGTCCTTTAGAGCATTTTTGGCATAAAAAGTGCAGTATTTTAGGACATGTTTATATTCATTTTTAGACAACACATTACTAATGTTTTCATTCAAAAGAGTTCAAAAATCAGTATTTGGTGGAATAACCCTGGCTCCCCAGAGGGAGCGGAACGGCAATGCTGTGGAAAACTCCAACTAAGGGTATTTCGCCAGAAAGCCAATTATCTGAAGAGAAATAAAATGGGCCAGTGAAATGCTAATGAAAAGCAGCTGGCAGCAATCTCAATTAGTTGAGTATAAAGCAGTCTGAGGCATATAGCTTTGCGTATTTTCAATTTCAGAGCCTCACGTGAAACTGAAAGAGACTTATTGCTGCCTTCCTCTGACGTTAGAGAGAGAGAGAGAGAGAGAGAGAGAGAGAGAGAGAGAGAGAGAGAAAAGCTGCCATCTTCATAGAGGCTATTTTCTCCCGGTTCCAGTGCGAGCAACACCGCAAGCAGCAATGATCTGAGGGTACAGAGGGTTACAGACGGCCCTCCTGGAGAAAAGGAGGTTTGCTCTTTCCTCAGTGGAGGGTCGGGACATCATCACCTTTACAACACCTCATGACCGGCAGCTACCAAATGTTCAATAAAAGAGCAATTTCTCCTTTCCCCGGGTGCCACCAGGGGATGCTACGCTTTCCAGCTTGCAGGATCTGTGCTCTTCTTCACAGGCTCTGAATAAGCCAGAGGACAGGCTCCTTTCTCTTGCACTCCCAGTCACTCTGCGGCTCTTGGGCAGAAGGTAAGAATGAACCTCTTATCCACCGCTCTTCCTCAGGACACGCTGCCTCCTGGGGTGAGCTCTTTCATCCTGAGCTGCCCCACTGCTTGTGCGTCAGCGATAGCGCCAAAGATGCCATTTGTACAGGCTCTGCCAGCCTGGTTAGCGCTGCCCAGCTTATTGCGATGTCTCATTCGGCCAATCAGACTCAGCTATGCTAAGTTTATTAAACGGCCCCCCAAGTTCACAGGCATGTATTAAACCAGGTCCATCCCTGTCTTGTCTGAGGAGATTGCTGTCTTCCTGGTGAAGGATGTAATCTAGCTGGTCTCTTCAGTCGAGATGAAGTATGGGTTTTACAGCCCTTCTATGTACTTCATTATACTCAAAAAGAGCGGTGACCAATCCTAGATCTGTGCCTTCACAGGCAGCCACAGAACGCTCATGCAGAAATGTGCATCCATCCTCAAGGTTGATTTGCAGTGACAGACCTGAAGGATGCATATTTTTATGTCTTCATTCTTCCATGCCACCAATAGTTTCTGCAGTTTGCGTTCGAAGGTCGAGCATGGCAGTACAAAGTCCTCCCCTTTTGCCCTCCCACACCTACAACTCATGGTCATTCGCATGCTCAATTATCTCAACAACTGGCTGATTATAGCACACTCTCAGAATCAATTTGTTATGCACAGGGACAGGGTGTTTTGGCACCCATGCCCAGATCTCTGGAACCTCCATGTGTTGTCCATAGATGAAGCACGAAGGACTTAGGTGACCTACCGTTTTCAGTGGTTAACACCATCACCATCAGAGCACCCTCTATGAGGCATGTCGACGCCCTGAAGTGGAGTCTATTTGCTCTCCGAGAAGGACCCTGGACATGCCGGATCAGTGTGATGCTATACTGCCTCAGTTGTCTGGAGCAGAGACTGTCCCCTCCGCACATGAGAGGTTGGCTTTACAATCATCCCCGCTTTGAGGATTCAGGGATGGCAGCGCACTGGAAAAGCATCGCCTCATCATCCAGCCCCGCGAGATGCTAGAAGGTTAAATCCATCCTATCCTCCTCTCATGCCCTCTTGGAGTTCTCTCTGTAGGCGAGGTCTGCTCGATCCACTCGCCTCAGTATCTTTAAGTTTTTTTTCAAAGCCCTTTTCTTTGCTGTGTCCTGTTCATGATCTGTGCTTATGTGACTGCATTTAGAGCTTACGATTCTAAGCAGCTTATTTTCTGTTGTGATCGGCAGACGGGAAGGGGCTGGCCCAATGAATAGTGGATGCCATCTCCCTCACTTATGAGTGCCATGGCGAGCCGTGTCCCCCAGGGGTGAGAGCAAATTCAACTAGGAGTGTTGCCTCCTCTTGGGCGTTAGCATGCTCTAACAGACATGTGTGGCGCTGCGGGCTGGGCAACACCTTATACATTTGTGAGATTTTTTTATCTTCGAATGGAGCCAGTTTCCTCACATGTGCTGGACAACTTTGGTGAATGAGGAAAGCTGTGTTGAAATGTTGAAGCTAACTCCCTAACACAGAGATGTGTGCACCTTTCTTACTCTGTTCAGTTGAGTTCCCCATTTGGTGAACCCTACAGAGTTCCTCCCAAGGCCCCTAGCCCCTGGCCCATTACGTTCTTGGCATGCCTGTTCGGTCAGACCCGCGTTCAGAGGTTTGATGCCTATGAGTGATCCACATTGGCGATTTCATGTTTCACTCAGCCACGGTGTAGTCCGCCACTTCCAGGTGGGCCTTTGTCTTCCCTGCCCGCTAAACATCCCTCATGTGTACTCCCCTTGCCAGGGCTAGTCCATATGTCTTCTGCCACCAGGTCTCCACATCTGGAAGGCAGGTGGCCTCCGCAGCGTCTTTTCCTTTCTGAATAGGCACACTTTTACAAACATACTGTTGTAAATAAAATTTCTAGAATTTAACTAGGTGTATAATTTAAGACTCCCAAAAATATAAATAAACCTTTAAGCACTTCACAGGTAAGTAAAAGTAAGTTAGGGCAAGGGGACATGTTGGAGGGCTACGTTAATGGTAATGATATTGCGCTTATGCTGAAGTCTGGCAAACCTCTCACCAGCACCATGGCAAGGTTCAACATTACATTGGAGTTCCTCTCCCGCTACGAAACATATCGGTTTCCACGTAACCCTCATTTCCCGAGGGGGGGAATGGAAATGCTGTTACTTGACCACAGTGGTTGCGCCTTAGCTGACATTGGTAACTTTAGTTTGAGGACCAATTGATTTTTTATTACCTGCCTATCATTAATATATTGGCGATTTATTTGTACTTAAAAAGTACAAATTCTGCACGATCCTATTCTACATTCTTAATACCAAAACCCCACTACTACCTTAATAATAAATTAGGAGTTTGAGGCAAAGTCATAGTTAATGGTCTATTAATAGCAAAGTTTCATTCATTCATTCATTTTCTTTTCGGCTTAGTCCCTTTATTAATCCGGGGTCGCCACAGCGGAATGAACCGCCAACTTATCCGGCATTTGTTTTACGCAGCGGATGCCCTTCCAGCCACAACCCATCTCTGGGAAACACATTCATACATTCTCATTCACACACATACACTATGGACAATTTAGCTTACCCAATTCACCTGTACCGCATGTCTTTGGACTGTGGGGGAAACCGGAGCACCCGGAGGAAACCCACGCAACCACGGGGAGAACATGCAAACTCCACACAGAAATGCCAACTGGCCCAACCGGGTCCTGCCCCAACCGGGGATCGAACCAGCGACCTTCTTGCTGTGAGGCGAACGTGCTACTCACGTGCCACCGTGGCGCCCTAATAGCAAAGTTTGTATCATAAAATAGTGTGATCAAGGTATTATTTTATTCTGGCTAACTGTCATTTTCTTGAGAAGATCGTGTTCTAAATGACAATAGTTAATTTGAAATTTGTGTCAAATTTAATCAAGGCTTTACAGAAAAAAAATATATACTTGATAATAATTTCACTTAAAAGGAGAATACAAGTGTTGAACGTGATAAAATAATTTTAAAAAATCCATTCATTAATTTTCCTTCGGCTTAGTCACTGATTTATCAGGAGTCGCCACAGCCTAATGAACTGCCAGAAACATGTTGTTGTTTAATAATTTCAAAAGAATATCATACATTTATATTTATAATAATTTCATTATTATTTCATATAATGATACAAAGATCTTAATTGTATTGTTATAATACAATATTTTAGTTGGCTGGGTTCCTAAAAATCAGTGTATTATTCAAGTTTGTGAGAGTGAGATTGAGGTGCAGTGTAGATGACCACAGGACTAGCCTGTTTCTCTCACTTCACTTTTGGCTCAGCTGAAAGAGCTCTTACTTACTCTTTCAGTGAGCAGAATAGCTCGGGCAAAACATGACTCAGTTTGGAGACAAAGACTTCCTAGTTTGTAGTTTTTGCACAGCGTGTTCAACCTAAGAGCTGCCGTCTTAATGGTTTTATTACTTGTTCGTTTGATATACCTAAACCGCAACAATCACTGTAAATTATTGTGATTGTATTGTTTGCAAAAACATATCATTGCACGTCTTGCTGAATCATACTTTTTTATTTTAAATATTAATGTTCATTCATTAATTGACTCACTTTCCTTTGGCTTATTCCCTTCTGTATGGGGGGTTGGCTTGTATTAAAATGGATTTTTTCACCAAAAATCATGAATTATTTTTTAAAAAAATTGTCAGAATGTTAGTTGAACCTAATTTTAATGCTTCCATGGTTTTATATAAATATATGTAATATTTATTTTTCAAACAAAACAGATTATGCCAACATAAAAAATATGGCAAAATGAATGTTTATACATATAACTATGTTCTTTTGTCTTCAGGGTTACTATAACTTAGATAAGCGGGAAAAGTGTTTTGTAAAAACAGATATATTTTATAATAAATCAAAATACAACCAAAAGATTATAGTTTTAAAGTAGTAATGATGTCTTCTTTACCAACATTAGTATATCACCCTGTTTTGTTTTTTTCAGAATAAACCAGAAGAAAATTTAAATAGACAAATAAAAAAAAAATTAAAATCAGTAATTTTTAAATGCTTAAAAACATTTACATAATGTAGAGCAATATATATATATATTATTAAATATTACATTGAATTATTATCTTTAGAGAACAACTTTAAGTAAACATTGGATTTACTAGAAATATATATTTAGACCCTGGAGTGTTAACTTTTATGACTTAAATATAATATATTTAAAAAATATATTTTAATCAATGTTAATGTAGCGGTTGATAACCCAATAAAGGGTTAAAACAGACAATTCAAGTACTTAAGTAACAAAATAAAATCAGCTAAAACGAAAATCATTTGAACTGTTGTCAATTAGTCATCAGAAAGCACAGCATGAAATGGACATACATTTTACAATTAGCTAAAAATTACATAAATAGTGTTAATTAATTATTAAAGATGAATTCTTGTTTTTTTCATATATTTTTAGTTAGAATTAGAAGACAGATAATCAAAATGTTTTAAAAAATGTGGAAATGTAAATATCCTGAAAAAAAAAAACAATATTACTGCTGATTACAAACTGTTTTGGCAGACATGCATATCTAGAAGTGTGCAGCTGTACAGCGAGAGAAGCTGTTTTAGTGTGCTGAAAAGCAGACTGCCGGAGAATGTTCATCCTTCTGAAGGTCAGTGATTTCAGACACAAGGCTAAATGAGCATCCCAGTGGCATGAGAACAAAAGCCACAAGCTCACAATGGCCACAGTCAAAGTCTTCAGCTCAATCCAGCAGTGAATGTGTGGCGCAACTTCAAATATGCAGTAGACAGGTGTTGACCAAGCAACCGGAACAATCTAGAGCAAATTAGCCTGGATAAATTTGTCAAAATCACACCTGAGCGATGTGCAAAGCTGACATATCTTTCAGCCCAAAGCCTTAATGCTTGCACTCTCTTTGTGCTATACCATGCTACTCAGTGCATGTCAGGTTACAATGTTGAGTTTGAGCGTCGAAGCACCGCTGAGAATGAGGATAAATGAGCTGAAGAGGGTTTGTGTACTCACTATGATGGTGGCGTGTCTTCGTTTGGAGGTTTACTGAGGGGCCGCGAAGGGGGATCTGGTGGTCGAGTCGGGGGCCTGCAGATGGAACTCTTTTCTGAGAAAGATCGTCTTTTCAGACCCTGTGCATCTCCTGTTACACACACACACACACACACACACACACACACATACACACACACACACACACACACACCTGTTAAACTGAGTGTCTTATGACATTATAATTATTGTTGTGTGTTCTGCATTTTTTGTATTCATTTAGATTCCATATTTTAACTTAGTTGTCAAAAATTTGAATTTAATTAGATTTTTTATTTGTTTATTTTTTGATTTGGTGAAGTAAATGAATGAATTGATAGCATATTTGAGCTTGCTTTACTCTTTCCATTCATTTGTTTGTTTTGATATTTTCAAGAAATGATTTAATAACTTAAGTCATTTAATAAGTAAAAATCTTAATACATCCATGTTTTACTTAAAATAATGACCATTTAAAACTCATACATCAACTGGCTCAATATATAAATATATTTGTATTTCTTTCAAAATTGTGGACTTAATTATCATTAATTTGAAAGAAGATACAAAAATAAAAACCACTAAAATATCAGTATTGTTAATAGCAGATATCACTCTTAAAAATTCAGTATGGTATCAGCTCAGAAAAGCTCAAATAATCTTATTAAATTAAGTAATTTTAATAAATGTTTTTATTTAATTATTGATTCATTTATTTATTTACTTATTTATTAATATGGTTTTCCTTTACTTTTCTGAAGCTTTAACGAGACCCTGTCATTTTTTGGTCTCCTGAAAAAATATTTTAAATGAATTTTAAAATAAACATAACAGCAATGCATATTCATATTAAGTGAAGTTTATTTATAAACTAATTTCGAGAGGATCACATGCAGATGATTGCTTGCAGCTGGTCCCGCATTATTCATTTTATGAATCACTAATCAGATGAGTCCTAAACCACTATATATACCCTAAGTTCCATATCACAGTCATCTTCGTTTTGAAGAATCGCCCCCTTCCACCCCTACTCCTCCTCCTCTCCTAGATGGGTGGCACGGTGGCCCAGTGGTTAGCACTGTTGCCTCACAGCAAGAATATCACTGGTTCTAGTCCTTACCAAGCCAGCTGACGTTTTGTGTGGAGTTTACACGTTCTCCCCGTGCTCACGTTGGTTTCCCCCAGGTTCCCCGGTTTCCTCCCACCGTCCAAAAACATGCAACTTAAGTTAATTGACTAATCCAATCGGCACCATAGACATGCTCCTGTAAGTAGTTATCTTTTCATAGCAATCACTATCTGTTTATTAGCTACCTGCAGGGGAGTTCTCGAGATCTACCTGAGCTCAAACTCTCCTCTGGCCTTGCAAACGGGAGGGAGCCCTGGGCTCGAGGATCTTATGAGCTCAGGGCTCTCTCCCAGGACAGCATGCCAAACAAGCTTTATAATCAATCATCAGCTAAGTGTGAACTCTTGAATGTTTATTGAAATACAAATGTAATGTGTATTTACAATGTACTAAATGTCCATTTTAGTTTTACTTTAAAACTTTATCCTTCATGTCATTGTGAAGGAGAGTTTGATCACATAAGTTGCCTGCCTGCTGCTTGTTTACCAGTTGTTCCCTTGAGTTGTGTCCTCTTCTGGAAAGACTGAGCGCGGTTCACCGTGCCCCCGGATTCCCCATTGGTGGAGGCATCTGACCTCAGGCCGTCCTGTATCCGAAAATCAAAACGGCTGACTTCAGGCTCCAACAGCCGGAGAGCAGGTCTGGGCTGAAGAGGTCTCCTGGACGTGGGAGAGGAGAGTGGGACGGATGGAGGAGAGATGGAAGGAGGTATCAGTTTTGTTCTTTGTTGAGGAACGGGGCCGCCGTCTCCCTCAGGTTCACCATTATTGTGTGTGGCACCGTTCAGCTCTCGACCTGCAAAACACACACAGCCAGTCAACGCAGGAAGTTTAGATAAAACACTACCAAACATCTGGCGGGTCAGAAGCACAATTGTAGCCGTTTATCCCTGACCATTCCTCAGAGACAAGATCCTATCAGGGGTGTTGTTAAAATTTAAAATTTCCTGTTCCTGCAGTTTTAGCTTATAAAGGGAGGCAGTAATAGTTCTGATAAATAAATAAAGAGAACAGCTTGACAGGCACTCTGTCCTCTTCTGTTTCCACAGTACAAAGAAATACAAGGCAATAAAGACTGAACTGGTCCAAATCAAATCACACAAAGCGAGTCATTTCATTCCAATGGCTTCAACATTATAGCAGAGCAGAGTTTTGAAATGAAAGGAAAAGTTTCTAAAGAAGCCATGAACCGCTTAGCCAAACAAGCTGATTGTTATCAGCTCGAGCCACACGGTCAAAGTACATATCTGTCAGGCTGGATTTATTTCTTTTGAAAACCTTGACCATTTTCATCTGACTTTCATTATCTCTTTAAATAGAAAATACATTTTCTTCAGTCTGGAATTAGAATTATTACCTCCAAATGGTACTTTAAGCCTATAAATTTGATTTCAGATAAATTAAGAGCACTTTTTCAGGTTATAGCTAGCATTTGTGTCAGACTCTAAAGTGCTTTTAAAAGTGTTTCATTAACTGAAAACTTTGTTTGAGATCAAAAATGCTTATTAGGCATGAAAGAAGATGAAATCTGTATGAAATCTGGTTTGACTCCACTTTATAATGTGAATGGATGAAAAAAAAAAAACGATGTTATGGCTATGTGAGAAGGACATGTGTAAAACACAGCTGTGTGTATGTGTGTGTGTGAATACCATCAGTCAAAACAACCAGCTGCGTGTGAGCTGGCCAAACTGGACACATTTGCATGAACACGCACTCACAAACACATTCGCATTCTGGCAGGAGTTCCCACTCACACACAGACACACACAAAGTTGATCCTAATAATCCTGTATTCTCAACAGAACACTGAAAACACACAGGGCCAGGGCCATCACAATCCAAGATTCAACCGAAACTCAACAGGTGGCCTGATGCTCGCTTACGCATGCACACATGCACAAACAAGATCCCGCCACCAACTATGACACACAGGAAAGAAACAGTTGAGATCCACTCCAAAAAAAAAAAGGAAGTACAACAGAAGGGAAGAAGAAATATTTATTCCGCTGATCTGAACAAGCAAAGATCCAGCATGCTTTAATAAGCCAAATTTCATGAATATACAAACGAACCAGAGAGTCATATTAATAGATTGATGCACGCATTCGTTTTTGATCGAGGGAGAAGAAAAGCTCAGATGTTAATAATGAAAATAGCTTATGAGAGGAAAAAAGGGTCCTAAAGCCAATCGAAAACAGATTGAGAGAGGCTCATAAAAGCATGCAGGCATTAGCTCTCAGACACACAAGGTAGCGAACACAGGACACACACGATGGCATTCCAACCCTGGTACGTACGCACGCATCAAAAAACGCAAGTTCACACACTCACAGACCCAAAGGCGTTGACAAACGCGCGCACACACACACGCTGCAAAAGGGCAGGTAGTCGTTTAGTTTTCATGCTCTAGTGAGTGTGCTATTAGCTTGACTGTTGTTAAACACTACATAACACAGCTTACAATGAGGGGAGGACAACATGTCAGGGACCCAACGAACATTTATCAAGGCAGACACACATACGCATACACACGCCCTGTGGATTTAATCATAAAATTCACAATGTGCATGAAGGGGCTTCTAAACTGGCACATGAGGAGTGTGTGCGTGTGCTTGTGTGCGACAGGAAGGTTTAGTTTTATTTTCTTCATTTAGAGAAAATCCCTTAAGGAGAAACAGATCCAGTCCGAGGTCCCTTCCAGAACACAAGAAACTCGATCAGGTGTTATGTGTGTGTGCTCACTTACAACTTTAGGAAACCTTTAGGTTTATGTGTGTGTGTGTTGTGTTTAAGCCCGCAGCACAAAAACAGGCTTTGCAAAAAGAGAAAAGGCAAAAAAGGAGAATGCTAAAAAAGGGAGAAGACTGAAAGCGGAAAACTCGAAGAAAAAACTGTGCAAGATCATAAGATCAAAATACAATATACTGGTATAGATCTTTAACACATAATATAATACGTTTTAAGTGCAACTGAGAAAAAAGCATGTTAAAAAATCAAATCTTAAAAAACAAAAAACAGCGTTCATTTATGCTAAAGATAAATTCTTAAAGAAAAATTCAAATTTAATTCACATTCATAAAAAAATCTCTTATAAGGCAATTAAATTTCATTATATATATATAATGATGTGATGATGAGGATGACGGTGATGATGATGGCTATGATGTCGAAAGCTATTTACGCTCAAAAGCGGGAGGCTGAAGACCAGTGTAGACACGGGCTGGGCGTTTTGAGATGGTGATTGGCTGTCGTCTTCGTGGTGACACCCTTGGAGGCGGTACAGGAGGTGGTACACTTTCCTCAGGAGGACCTTTAAAGATCTGACAACACAGATGCTATTAATTACAACAAAGTATGATATCATCAAACTCTGTCAATATCAGAACCACTGATAAAAAGCTGACAAAATGTTTCCAAATTCTGAACAACACATGCATTTTCGACTCAGACGAAAACCGTTTTGTTGCATATCTGTTGTGTAATAATAGATAGGGAGATAAACTGTCCCCTAATCGGCTAGAGAGCGGCATGTCTGACCTTGCTGTAGTCCTCAATAAGAATCTCCATGACAATGTTCTGGAACTTAATATCCAACATGGCCGCTACCGTCTCCTCCTCTGCTCTCATGAGTGTGGGGCCAAATATTACACCCATATTGGATACAGTCATAAGATTTTCACTGCTGTGGCTGCAAACACTTAAAAAACACACACACAGAAGAGATAATGCAGCAAGCATTGGGACATGATACAGAGATTGTCCCTGTGATGAGTGCTGTGCTTGTTTGGATACAACTAATACATGCATAAAGTATCTGCTACGTATTATAATTTTTATTACAACAAGGCTGTATTACAGGGCCAGTTTCGGAAAGTATTTCCTTATGGACCAGCGCATCAATGTCACTGGCTGACAGAGATTGAAGATTGTCACGAATAAAGTGTGGTTTTGGATTGTGTCATTATGCTTTGTTTTAAAAAGTTACAGCCATCATGGAAACTCTATACAGCAATACATTTTATCTTATTATCCCTTTTCTTATTCATTTTTTCATTATTGAGTGATGGAAATAACAGAAAATACCCAAATAAATACAATTTTCTGGCCCGTACATATGTTAAAAATAATTATTCACTTTTATTTATATTGAAAGAAATGGATAATTTTATTCAGCAAATAAAGTGAAATCAAAATTGACAGTATATTAAGTGGCCTTAACTAATATGTAGTTACACCAAAATTAAATTACAAAATTATTGTGTAAATACATGTTTTTACATTGTACTTATGTTGATTTATTTACATCTGTAATTAATTTCTGTAATTACATTTGTAAATATACTGTTGACCATCCCTTACACCTTAAACCACCCTTAAACTTACCGATACCACCAAACTTGTTCTTAACCCTACCCCTATCCCAACTCAAGAGCACCACAAGTGTTCTCAAATACATTATGAACACAGTAAGTACATTGTATTTATTTCTTGATGCAAGTACATAGTAGTTAAAGATGCTTAATATACAGTGGGACCAAAATGTATTAGCTTAAATTATTAATCTTAGATGAAAATATTTTTAATAAACGCTTCTATGTTAAAATCTTCATAAATTGAAACAAATAATAATCAAGAATGCTTCTTGTGAAATGGATAAGCTTAGTATTATGATTTCTAAATGGTGATGTGGAAGACTGCAGTAAATATGCTGAAATCTCAGCTTTGCCATCATCACAATAATTAATTACACTTTTAAATGGTAACAACATTTTAAACAAAATTAAAGTTTTACTGTCAAATCAACGCAGTCTTGGTAAGGATAAAATTATTTGTTTAGAATTAATATATTCCAAAATTTGTTAGCACGAAGCTCAAGCTATTGTATGTGAATATGCTGTTTGCTTTACTCAAGATAATTTATCCTCACAATGAGTCAGGGAGCGATAGATCAAAACATTCACACACACAGCCTGTCACATTAACCAAAAACACATATTTATAAAGGAACACCCTAGCAAGCTGGGTAGCGGTTGGAAAATACGCAGCCTTAGTGTGTGTGGGTGTGAGCGTAAAAGAATATTAACATATCTGTCTGTCTTTGTGTGTGTGTGTGTGTGTGTATGTGTGTGTTACCTGACCAGGTGTTTGATTAGCAGTTCCAGCATCTCTCTGTTCCGCTCGGGGAGTTTGTAAACAAGTGAGTGAACCGCCCCTAACCGATAGTCCAGATTTTCTGACTCTGAGAAGTAAAATGTGGGACAAGTCACACACACACGTAGAGAGGAACATGCAATACATGATTCACATATCGGCTTTTAACATAATTGCTGCGACAGAGTTTGTGTTGAGCTGTACCAAAGGAAAGAATGGTTCATGCTACGTTTCACTGCCTTGACTCACATTACACGGTACCAAGTTGAAAAAGACCGAAGAACGCCACGTAAAAGCAGAACTGAGCAGACAGTACATGTCAGTGCACTTCTCCGTGTACTACGCTAAGACTAATTGAGCTGTTAAAGCTAATAGAGGTGTTTGATCGTGTTAGCAAGCTGGCGGTTTCTAGAAGTGTTTGTTTGTTTTCTTGCTCAAGAAATCTTACAGCGGTTTGCCGAACGTCTTTCAACTTGTCCAAAGATAAAATCCTAAAAGGATCAGCAGAGACTTTTTTGGGGGGAACTGTGGGATAAACACAGCTTTATCTGAAAATACAGCCTCTGGCAAAGTGTAAAAAAAAAGCTTACTTTACAGAAAATGGAGCAAACACGTGTACTTGTGAACTTTGTACAGTGATTATAAAATAGGTTGTAGTGTGTTTGGAATGAACTTTACTATATTTAAAATAAATGTAAAAAAATCCCAAATTCATCATCTCGACCGACTCGGAGGTCATTTTTTTGAAGTGAATAAAGCGCATTAAAGCGAGCAGTTAATCCCTCGGCAGGTGTAGACCTTTCCTCTGCTCCGCTGTGTTTGTTTAGTTGTGTCTAATCTGAGCGCAAGTATGCTGACAAGCTATAATAACCAAAGCTGCTTTAATGGCCTTTAATCTTATTATGGGCAGGATTACACCGTAGGAGAGTGTGTTCAAAACGGTTAAACCTGGACTCACACTCATTCACAGCACCTCAACCGAATCGTCTTCTTTCTCTCACTTTCTCTTTTTCACTCTCTCTCTCTCACACACACACACACACACACACACACACACAGGAGGATATAAAAGGGATGTTAATTTCTGATTGGATGAGTTGGGCTCACTAGTGCTACACTGCTGGAAACTGCACACAGCCAACAATTACGCTAATGAGTTATACTACGAGAAAAGATGATTTAAGAATATCGTTAAGAAGGAAATCTTTTTATTGAAAGCTAGTATGTCCTGTAACATTGACATTGTCTTACAAAAGTAAAAATCCACTTGAATCCATGCATTTTGTAATAATTAATGGGGTTTTCTACCTAGAGTAATAACACCCCTCATTGTTTTGAAGTATGTTGTTTAAGTGGCTATAAACAAAAAGAAAGACAATGCAAAACTCTGGCCGTTTGGGTGGTTATATGAAGCGTAAAACATAACTAAAGATTAATCTGGCAGCACAAAGTCAGCGAAAGAGGTTATTTTGTTTTGTCAATTATACTTTTATTACACGTCTATGTAAATGTTAGTCTTGAAATTCCTTCACTGGAGCAGCGGCATGCTTGACTACAGCAGCATGATCACTGGCACTCAGCACTGTCCCAGAGGTTTTCTGTCAGACTACATAGAACTTTAAGCCTACATGCGGAAATAAGTAACATTTTACCTTGCTTTAATTTATTCATTGCGAAATAGAAACACTATTGTTGTTGGTAATACTTCAAAATCTTGCTTGGGTGTGTCTTCTTGCTTCTTTTGGTGCAGCATTTATGTAATCAAAAATGCAGTAAAACTATACGACTGTGAGATATTATTACAATTGAAAATAACAGTTGTTTATTTTAGTTTATAATTTGTTCAATTCTTTTAGATTACAGATTTCTTTCTCAGAAAACATTTTGTTTTATGATGATCAATGTTGAAAATAGTTGTGTTGCTTAACATGTTTGTGGAATCTGTGATGATTACCAGATAAATAGATGTTTGGATGCTCAAATGAGCAGCATTTGTTTGAAACTAAAACCTTCTGTAGCATTAAAAATGTCTTTAATAACAATATTTAATTAAAAAAGCTGGAATTTCCTTCTTTAAAAAAACAATTTCACTGACCCTAAGCGTTTGTTTAGTAGTGTATTATGTTACGAGTTTTATTTAAACGTTTCTTTACTTGTTTGTGGTCTTGTTTTATAAGATTAATGAAGCAAAATCTAAATCTTTCTAAGTACCCTCTGTGAGCTCTTTAGTTATCCACTCTGGCACACATTCTCATGGTTTAGAATCACAGGTTGGGTATTGCACTTTTTTTCTTGTTTTGTGTTGAAAGAGCAAACAGTGCACTTGGACATATGCTCTTCCCATTTAGATTTGAACTATACTGACCCACGCGACAGATGGAAAAAACATGTCAACATAAAAGCCTCTGCCTGTTTTCAAGGATTTACATGTGAGTTTGTGTGTTTGGCTGTATGCTTTTCCTGCCATACTTGCTGCTAAGATCAGTTCTCTGTGCAGGCTGTAGGTCATCAGCGGTTCACTCAGACTCCTGTAAAAATAGTATGAGCGATGAGTAATGAGTACACAAAACAAAAACATCAGTCAAATGAACATATTAATCACAAAATGAAATCCTGTGGGCTTCGCTCACCGCAGATAGAATTTCAGTGCACTAGTGATGGTCTTAATGTCCATGTCACTGGAATTAAAATCTACATCAGCAGGACACTTTGGGTCTACAGAGAGTGGAGGACAGATGAAGACAGAGAGAGAGAGATGAGAAAAAAAGGGAGATAAACGCCCTTCCTCAGATGGTTGTTGTTGTTCAGTATGTGTCAGGGATTTTTGCAACAGCTCAAGGCCGCTCTCATGGACGTATATCTGTGCTTTGGTTTCCTCACAAAGTTCACAAAGCACACTGCAGATATTAAACACACCACAGAGCGCTGGACTCAGAATTACGAGTCATTAAATTTATCATCCACATAAAACACGATAAGCTTCCCGTCAAGAAAACAAGCGTGTTTGTGTATTTGCTAGTAAATGTTTGTGTGTTAATGCAGATTACTTTGTTTTTTGTGCGCTTTTTTGCATAAACATAATGACTGCATGTGTGTGTGAGAGAGCATGTTTGTTACACACAGCAGATGTTCATTTGCTCATTTCCTCACCAAAAAAGGCATTGAGAAGTTTCTGTACTTGAATATTGCTGCCCACTGTCCTGTAGACCCCTTCCTGAGTCAGCCCTACCAGAAAGAAAGAGAAGAAGAGAGAAACTGAAAAAACGAGGAAAGAGAAACAGAAAGCATGATTTATAGACTGAGAAAATTGGAGAACCTGGCACGAAGGATAAAGAAAGGGGGGAGTGTCTTGCAGTGGAAAAGTACAGCTCTACTAAAAAACGACAAGCAGCGGTGGATCTGGTCCGCTTTCGGTTCACTTTCGACCGTCATTAGCTCTACAATAACTCCAAACGATAGCTCGCCAAGCTTTACTGATTGCTAATGTACACCATGTTGTGCCTGATGACAATGTTGGACTTACACGTCTGGGAAATGTAAGTAACAGCACACTTGGAGACCGACGAACACATACGCCAGTATTTCAAACAGAACCAGTGGTGCTCGGTGATCCCACAGTCAACGTGTAATCGCTCTTAGAAACGAGCCTAATTTTACCGTTGTACTGGAACAGCCTCTAACATGGAAACACTACAGTCAGATTGTGGAGAAAAAGTCAGGGAGTCTGTATCCACGGCTGCTATGAATTTACATCTGCACGCATAAATGTTCTCTTTTGATTTGTGTGATATATTATTGATATAAATCTGGATGTTTGATTGCGTGCGTGTCTGTGTTTCTGGTTCTTTGGCCACATCAGCAGTAGTTCTGTAGTGCAAACAAAATCAGGAAAAGAATGTTTTCTATTTACAGTTGGCAGATGTGAACACCAGTGGTGTGATACTGCCCTCTGTTGGCAGCATTTGAGACGTGAATCTAACAAATGAACAGAGGCATTGTGCTCGTCTTTCCATCTCTGATTAATTATGGCATATGGTGGCCATGAAGTGCAAGAACAGGACAGAGACTGGGTCTTGTGAGAACAAGTGACAAACTTGCTGAAATGAAAAAAAGAAACTACAGTAAATGAGTGATATTGCTCATCTTCTCGTGTTTGACAGCACCTTTTGTTTCCACAAAGTTGATGCATTTTCTGACAAACTTGAAGCCGAGGTCATTCAGCTCCACTGAGGAAAAAAAGAGAAAAGATTTAATATTGCATAAAATGAACACAGTTCATCATCCTTGTGCGCATTTCTTAATAGGTTACTACACACGATTTATGGCATAATTAAACATGGCATTGCACAGGCTTGCAAATATCACAATCTATCTATTAAGCAGCACTTTCCCTGTCTATTTTTAACATTTCTTGTGTTCTGCAGTTTTCCCTTTTATGGCGTTTATGCATTTAAAACCAGATCGTTGGGATGCAAGCAAAAATAACCCAGTTATTACAATGTTTTTGGGCATTGTGTTATTATATTACCATTATGTACTGTGATATTCTTGTAGATATTTTCATAAAATGATTATAGTCATCTGTGATGCAAATCAAAGGATTATGGTCTTGTGATTCCATTTTATCACTTTACATCCTCCGAATGTTTGATTTGAATAACTTTAAATACCACATCTGGTAGTCACATCTAGTACCTGACATCACATCTTCACTACTGTTCAAAAATGAGCTTTAATGTTTTTGAAAGAAGCTATTCGTGCTCACCATACTGTAGCTATACCTATCATCTTAAACATATAGTAAACATAATGTAAACTATTACTATAATACAAAATAACTGTTTTTTTTTTTACCTATATATATATAATACATTTTAAAAATCAGCAGACCTCACTCCAGTCTTCAGTTACACACAATAAATTATTCAGGCTGCTTTCTATGATTTACAGAGATACATTCTGTTTGGTATTGTGAATAAAAAACAGAACAGCATTCATGGGGTAAAGAGATGTAGAATATGCCCACGCAGAAACAGCCAATATGCAAGCTAATAAACGCCTCGTATAAAAGTGAGAATAGGTCTCCATGCTAAAGTGTTACCAAAAAATGTTCTGGACCCAGACATTTTAATGAAATTACCTACTTATCTACTGTGTGACATTCCTATGCCCTTTAAATATTTGGAAAAACTGCCTTTTTTTAAATCAGATATGCTATTTCTTGTCAAAATATTAAGCACATTTGGGTTTTCTTACATAAGGAAGGTAAATTTTTGACAAGTGTTTAAGGAAAGACTGGAGTAGGCTATTGATTAATTCAATTAAGCTGAAAAAAAGCTGTTTATACAGTATATACAGTAAAAGGAATCACCCAGATGAAATCAAGTTATACTTACTCTCTGCCTGCTTTTGAATCGGAGAATGATAAATCTGGAACAGAAACAAAAAGTATCAGAAACATGATCATACACAGAGAGCTTTTAATGTGATCAGTAATAACGTTAAACCCACTGGTTCCTTCCCATCCATGGCCTCTATCCACTGCTTTCTGTTGGCCTCAGAAATAGCCTGGAGCAGGACAGGGCTGCACCTATAGAAACACATAAATCCTAATGGGTTAGTTCACCCCAGTATGAAAATTCTGCCACCATTTACTCAATCTCATATTGCTCCAGATTTTGGAATAGTTCATCCAAAGTCATTTTTAAAATGACTTGATTTGTGTTCTGAAGATGAATAAAAGTTTACAGGATAACGAGTAAATTATCTCAAAATTATTATTCGGACAAACCATTAAAAAAATCTAAAATGAAATTAAAAAGCGCCTTGTTTGCATCAAATTTTTAAAGACTTTAAAAAATTTAATTGTAAAACAATACACATAAATAAACTTAGTTTGTGAGAAGAACTCCTTATCGGTGTAAGATAATTAAGGATACGAACGAAGTAGAGGAACATTAATCGAGTGACTAACCCAATGCAAGGTTTATTAGAAAGAGAATCAGAAACAAGAATTTGACTAGTTAGAATAATTATTATGCTCTGTATGTGGGGCTTCAGCAAACTCCCTGACCTTTAAACGAATTAAACAAACTTCCGGCTTCATTTCAACGCAACACTTTTATTTATAAACATACAGCGGTTTAGTTATTTCTGATTTTTTTTCAAGCCTGGTGGTTGAATTTAAAAATGGCTCTAATGGTTTTCCTCTAACCCTCTACATGGAAACTTGTATTTCCCCAATAGTAAACAATGTTGTTTAACAACTGGGCATAAGGAGACCTGCACTATCAAGCTGCAGTCAAGCAGTGGTATAACAGATGACATCAATCTAGTGGAGTTCCATAAACAAATGACACAGAATACCACTAATCACCTATGCAATGACTAAATTCTGGCAACCTTAGGCATGCAATATCTTTTATATATATCTATATCTATCTATCTATCTATCTATCTATCTATCTATCTATCTATCTAT